>DWPV01003578.1:0-14963 GCA_018251915.1 Urbanus proteus proteus | reverse complement strand
GCCATGGAGGGTAAGAAACCCCTTCGTGGTTCACCTCAGAAGGCTCTTTCGTCACACCTATTTCTACCTAAAAACCGCAGTATTAAACAATTCTGTGTTCTAGTTTAAAGATGTGAAAGGAACACCTACGTGTTCCTTGTGTACTTACCTACCTACAACGGAGATACGTTCCAAATCAATCCAGGGGTAGTAACGCATCTGTGTCTAACTTCAAATGAAACTAATCTTATCTGGGGTTGATTACAGACGTCCATGTCCATCATCTATACAAATAAATAAAATTGAAGTGTCTGTTTGTGCTTTCAAAATAACATTTTTTTACTCAATACATATGTATAAAAGTACCTATACACGATACCTATAACGAAAATACAATAAAAAAAAATTCTGTCTGTCAGTCTGTCTGTTTGGCTGAGCTAATCTTCTAAACGGCTGAACCGATTTTGACGGGATTTTCACTGGCAGATAGCTTTAGGTCTAAGGCGTGACATAGGCTACTTTAATTTTCGAAAAAAGCATTAGCGCGCGCGCCACGCGCATGTTACCTATGTTTAGATAATTATTCCTTTTTACGTTTTTAACGCGAGTGAAACCGCGAAGATCAGGTAGTATTATAATAAAATCTCAGATAGTAAACCATATTGAGAGTAATCACGATCAAGTTAATTATGTTTTGCACGCTATGAGTCCGCTATGTGGTCGATAAGTGGAACTGGTATGTTACATTACGCATTACGCCGGTAATCTTTTTTATCTCCACCACGTTATATAATGATACTAGCTTTTCTCGCGGTAATGCTCGCTTGAGCTTAGTTTAAGGCTGAGACATAAAATGTTATTGAGCTGTTAAATACTGCTGAGCTTAAAGCAGCTATTAAGGCAGAAGTGGTGGCTTAATTCTGCTTCATAATTAGTTATTAGCGCTGCTGTTTTCTGGTTTGAAGGATGTGTTAAGGGAGAGGGTGTCAAAACGCTCACATGGTCTCAGGAAGGACTGTGATTTTAACTGGGGTTCATTACAGATGTCCATGGCTTGCAGTGGCTTTTTTTTATATGATCGAAGTAGGAAACGAGCATGCCGTCCGTCTGATGGTAAGTGGCAACTGCCGCCCTTGGACATCTGTAATCAACCCTATATAATAACAAGGTCCTACCTGAGGTTGATCACAGAGGCGTTGCTACCCCTGAGGACTGAGCTGGAACGCCTCGGATAAGTATATCTCCCTTACCGCACCCTTCAGATCAGACCACAGCAGTGCTCAACACTGCTGTTATAAGGCAGAAATAGGTGTGGCGGTGGTGCTGCCGAAGTGGAACTACATAGAGTTCTACCACCTCTGCTGTTTACCGATAGGTGGGCTGCATGCTCGTTTGCTACTTTCATATTACTAGAACAATCTATCTATCTAAATATTTTAGACTTTCTAGTTCGATAGGGTTTTAGCAACTAAAATCACCTGTCCGAATGAGGAAACTTGGCAAGTCACGATGTTAAGCGTGCGTAAGGTAAATAAAAACAGAAATATCTGTTGTCCCATGCCTAGATAAGTACAACTTGCACACAAGATGTCCATTGCAACTAGTTTTTGCCTTCAAACTGGTTTGTGTTTACCTAGGCGCGCCCATCAACCAGTCTAGTTTACGAACTAATTATGCTCATAGTATTTGCTAGTGCCTTTAGGAACACGCTACTAAACAATAACATACATATTTTTGAAGTTTTTTGCGATTTGGAAAAAATATTACAAATATTAGAAAGCATTTTATTGGGCGAAAGTTACGCACACGTATGTATCACAATATTTAATTAATTCAACAATAAAAAATATTATTATTATATGGCCAGTTTCCGCTACTCGTCAAGAGATGGCGCCGCGAGTATTCTGAATCACGCTATTGAAGTATTCTCAATACCTTGCATGTACACAAGCTCCAAACTGAGACTGTCGGAGTACGGTCGCTCCCCAGGCATGATCACCTAGCCTGGCGGGAGATCTCCCTTTGCCAAAACGGAAATTCGGACATTTGGTTCTGACTAACAAAACTGACTTAAGCATATAACTTATTGGGTATTTATAAATCCACCAGGTACTACGCAGACCGCGGTTTCTGCTCCAAGTGCTACCTGTCGTGTCGCACGTGTATAGGGCCGCGGCGGGACCAGTGCGCCTCGTGCCCCGCCGGCTGGCGGCTGGCCGCTGGGGAGTGCCACCCTGAGTGTCCTCAAGGTAAGTTGGATACATGTACAAAATATATCATCATCATCAACCCATTAATGTCCCACTGCTGGGCACGGGTCTCAGGCATTTTAGGCCTTAATCCACCACGCTGGCCAAGTGCGAATTGGGAGACTTCACACACCTTTGAGAACTTTTTTTTTAAGAACTGATAATTAATTTCTAATCCGCACATAAATCAGAGGTGCGTGCCCGGGATTTGAATCTCGGACACCTCGATTGAGAGGTCAAGTTTCAAGCATTAGGCTATCACTGCTCCACACAATATATGTAGGTACTTAATTTTAGAATCTCGGTAGTTATCGTTTATTGTCTGAATCTGAACGTCACTTTGATAAGTTTGTAGAGCGATTTGTTTTTTGTCGAAAATGTCGAAAATAACTTGTCGAATATTATAATAGGAACACCCTTTTAAAGCTTTCTTCCTTATCTTGTTACATTTGATTTTTTTGTAAAGTGTGTTTTGCTACACACGTAAAAAATACAAAAAAAAAACAAATGTATATTTAGTATGGTTCAACAGACAAAGTTAAAAATTATGGCTGAAACTTTCGATTTGCACTTGATTAACGTCATCGTCTGTTCTCCTCTCATTTTCGTATTTTTCTCGTTTATGGTCCTAGTTACAAACTTAAAGTTCATGTCATTCAGTTTTTGACAGTTCTTGTTGCTAAACTGGTCCATTCCACGCAGGTTTCTACCAGAGCGTTGGTGGTTGCCGCCGCTGCCACCACTACTGCCGCGAGTGCGACGGCTCCGGCCCCCTGAAGTGTAAATCATGTCCCCCCGGCGCGATGCTGGACGGGGGGCTCTGCATGGAGTGCCTCGGCTCGCAGTACTACGAACCGAACAGGGGGACGTGTCGGGGGTGCCACGACAGCTGCAAGACCTGCTCCGGACCCGGACAGTATAGCTGTACTGGGTGTGCTAGGCCGTTTAAACTCGATAAGTGAGTGGAATTTATTAAATATTGATTTTTGATCTATGCCGTTGCGTGTGGTGTCGGTCTTGAATAGCATCGCTCCTTATCTTTTCGAGCTTGTCATAGGAGGCAAATAGGGGACAACATCTAGGAGATAGGTACCAGCGTCTTTCAGTGCTAAGGCAAAACCCACTGGGGTCACAAACGCGCTTTCCCGCTGTGATGACTATTGGCATTCCCCCATTCGGGGAAGCTTGGTGTACTTGTGGACCTCACAAGGGTGATGAATTGATAGATGGAATCTAAGCTCAATGTATATAGGAGTATTTGTACGAGACACTTAGTGTGAAGTGTCTAGAAATTGGCTGTATTTTGAATCGTTGTTGTTAATTGTTGAGAGTGACTTACTGCTAAAGTGTACAACATAGTTATAAGACCAAAATCGGCGTGGTCACGATACAATTAATGCTAAAAAAAACCTACAAATAATAAACCTTCATACAACAGGTTGAACAACCAATGCGTGCGGTGCTGTTCGGAGCTCGGAAAAGCGGCGAACTCCACTCCAGCGCCTGACTGTTGTCATTGTAACCCTGATACTGGTGAGTTTGTCACTTTAATGTTAAATATTTATGTGAAATCATTAAATTTATACGTAGTAGTGCGGTCTTTTAGAATAAAAGTCATAAATTTTTTTGAAAGAGTACCTAAAGCAATTGTTCAATAAATATCGGACTACAATTTTCTAACCAAATCCACGTTTAATATTGTTCATTTTATTCGGCCAATACAAATATCCTCTGGTAACCCAGAGTAGAATACTCATAATAGGATAAAATTTCCCCATTTACGAGTATTATGAATTCCCATTCAGACAGAAAAATCTTTCTGCTGAAAAAAAAACCTTCCGTTTTGGTGATAAAAATTAACGATATCAAT
Source organism: Urbanus proteus proteus (assembly GCA_018251915.1). Lineage (NCBI taxonomy): Eukaryota > Metazoa > Arthropoda > Insecta > Lepidoptera > Hesperiidae > Urbanus > Urbanus proteus. Next base: position 10,865 of record DWPV01003578.1, on the reverse strand, counting down.
TAGATATGGATGACTCGATATGACGCGAATTTCGTGTTCATATATCATGAACCTAAAAGTCAAGGCTTAACCCATCGGAATCTGATCTAGTTTTATTATTATTAAGATTTATTGTATTCGATCTCAGATAAATAAAGTAGGTAGATCTATCATTCCTAACAAAAAAATGACGCCATTTTTAAAATGGTCGGGCTATAAAAGTGATTATGTGAGGGTAAATGTACAAAGGTGCTTACATGAAACCACGCTAGTTTTGTGTGAGTGTGTGCGTATAAATACATGAAAGTAGCGTGTTTTTTTTGGGTTCACTCAAATACAAGGCGGTGAGTAATTTACCTATTTTATTTATCTGGGTATTCGATATAATATTTTCCGTTTGCCTCCCAGGCGAGTGCAAGAACTCAGCGGTGGCGGGCAAGCGTCGCATCGCGGAGTGGGGCGCGCTACGTACGGAGGAGACGACACGCGCGCCGCTGTCCGCGCTCGCGATCGCCGCCAGCGTCGCGCTCGTCGCCGCGCTTGTCGCTGCGTTCCTCGCTGTACTGGTGAGTTAATATCTTGATTCTATCTATCTAGATAATATCTAGATTCTATCTAGATATTTCAGATCTCGAAAAAAGAACATTAATTAAAGCCGAGATCACCAGGTAGTAGAAAATTACCTGGGTGATGAGGAATGCATTGTAAAAACATTTGATTGAAGACCACGGGAGTCATAGGAAGATCGCTTTTCGTATGCTGATGGGTTGCATTTATCACCGTCAACGGATAAGGCGAGGAACTCTGGCCTCGGTTTGACTATCTGTAAGACTTAAGGCAAGCGTCGCATCGTGGAGTGGGGGGCGCTACGTACGGAGGAGACGACACGCGCGCCGCTGTCCGCGCTCGCCATCGCCGCCAGCGTCGCGCTCGTCGCCGCGCTCGTCGCTGCGTTCCTCGCTGTACTGGTGAGTTAATAATAATGATAGATTTTACCTCTAGATAAATAAAATATCTATATTTTAGATCTCGAAAACGGAACAATCGTTAAAGCCATTCCTCGCTGAGCTGGTGAGTTAACACCTAAATTCTATGTAGATATTTCAGATTTCCAACAATAGTTAAAGCCAACAACACCAGGTAGAAGGTTCCCGGAAAATTACGTGGGTAACGAGGTATCTGGTATAGGAATGCATTATAAAACCATTTGATAGAAGACCACGGGAGTCATAGGAAGAACGCTTTCAGAGTGCTTATGGGTTGCATTTAACACCGTCAACGGGTATGGCGAGGGATTCTAGGCTTTGGTAAGACTTAAGGCAAACGTATCATCGCGGAGTGGGGGGCGCTACGTACGGAGAAGACGACGCGCGCGCCGCTGTCCGCGCTCGCCATCGCCGCCAGCGTCGCGCGTGTGATCTAAAATATCTAGATTCTATCTAGATATTTTATTAAAAAAATAATATCTAGATTTAAATAATATCTAGCTTTATAAAATAATATCTAATCTAGATATTTTAGATCTCCAAAAGATCTAACTAAGGAACAACTCGATTGGCACTACCTAGTCAGTTTTTAGAATGATACTCTTGAAAATTACTTGGGTATTGAGGGATACATCGAAAGTTTTTGATCGAAGAGCGAAGGAGCAATAGGAATATAGCTTTATTCGTCGCAATAAATTGCATTTAGCACCATCTGCAGATTAGCTTTGGTTTGACTGTCTACTGATTCATCATATTTTATGCATATTTATTTTCCAACCATAAATAATATTCTAAAACAAAAGGTGTTCTTCACACCTAGACCTAGTTGTACTATTTATTTACTCACAGAATTTATTCTAATTTACTTTGGATACCTCAGAGCGCCAATCAGATATTAGTAAATAGAAAATTCCTTATTTAAGACAAATAAAAAATAAACATTTTGTCCCCTACCAGGTGTTCAGCACCCTACCGGGGAGTTCTCGCCGCCCGCGAGTGAGAACACACGGCGCGGTGTATTCCCCTCTCGCTTGCAACGACGACGGCGACGTATCGGTCCGTCTCGCTCGCACAACGTTCCCGGTTCGCGGTGTGCCCGACAACGACCGAGAGTACCCGACACCCGATGAATACGAGAACGAACCGTTGCTGGAACACGCCACATAGCGAGCGCTGTGATCGTAGAACGTAAGTAACTCAGCAGTTGATTTATGTACTAGTAGATAGATGTGGTGTGCCCTGAGCCGTTTAATCATTATGATAAGATGATATGACAAGGAATAATAGAACGAATAAAATTGTACAATGTTAACATGGGTCTCAAATAGCGTGGAAAAAATAACGCATCATTATGTCACATCGAGAAATAATAGAACGAATAAAATTGTACAATATTAACATTGGCCTCAAAAACCGTGAAAAAAATGTTAAATGTCCAAAACTATTAATACACTGACGACGTGGCGGAGCGGTTACCATACCGGTCTGACGCGCAGTGGGTCCCGGGTTCGATTCCCGGTCAGACAGATCTGAATGATGAGTTTAGATTCTTGATCTGGGTCTGGGTGTTTGTGTATTCGTCATTGTACGTCCATGGCACCCACGAAACAGGAGAAATTCCTACTGTGGGGCTATGTGTATAGAAAGCGTCTTTTTTACACTTTATAAAATAAATTACAGTCGTCTTGTATATAAATAACAGAAATCATCTTTAAAGAAAAACTTATGCTTCATTACAATACAAAAGCAAATTTTAAAATTATATTTTTCAAGAACTTGGCATTAGGGCAACACTCACTACAAACTCGAAATAAATTCGCATTGTGTACCGTGATCGAGATGTGTTACATTAGTAGTAAGTTCAGTTTAGATGTAATTAACAACTGCGGATTTCCTGATGAAATTTAACGGTTTATCGAATAACTGTTGAGGACCATATTATTTTTGAATTTAGGATATGATTAATAATGAGTAATAATAATTGTGTTTTTGCTGAAACTTGCTGTGGATTGTGAGTTATTTGGTAACAAGTAAATCGCCCGATACCGGAAACCGGAATCTATATAAACGCACCCACGTAGAAAAGAATGACACTTGACGACTATTGTAACATTTAATTGTATAAAATCTTCAGACTCCTTTCATGAAATCTTTTAAGAAATAAATGTACAGTTAGCGAAAGTAGTATAAATCAATTCAGATTATGTTTAGGTACAAATATTTTAATATATATTTTTTCAATTACGTAATATAAATAATAATAATAAAATAATTAATATTTCATAGTCAAGTGTCAGGATGTAGCATCTTACGATTTTTATATTTACCGATATAAAATATAATATGGATATAATAATATATAAATACCAACACTGTAATTATAGTTAGGTGTAAATTGTAAGTATGAACAAAGGTTCTATAAAGAGGAACTTTAGTCTTTACGATTTCGACGCGAACCTACGACACAAGTCTCGACACACTAAAACGAAATCATATTTAATAACATTCATATATTTTAATTATAACATCCACCTAGATACTTTGAATTTAGCAGTTTTATATATGTAGTGGGTATAAAGATCAAGTAAATAGTGTCATCAAGTAAGGTCGTGAGTCGTAGTCGTCGTGTCGTAGTCGTGTCGTTGTCGTAAAGGCTAAAGTTCTCGAGACCGAGATATCTCGGTTGCCGTATTGTGATATGACCGCTTAGTTCTAAATACTGAAGAAGATTGTTTGCTGTTTTGATTTACATTTGAGAGTAACAAAAAATAGTCTTCATGAACTATTTATGTTTTTTCAAAAATATGCCGGCCACCATATAAATATTTTGGCCACACTGCCGGGCACAATAACCTCTCTTCCTTGGATATCTTTGGAAAACTTTTTTAATTCTTTGAGACGTGTAAGTCTCACGATTTTTTCCTTCACCGTTATAGCAAATTATAATTAACTTCTAAAACAGAAATCACGCATCTCTGCTAGGAATCGAACTTGGGACTTGAGTGAGACGCTACTTATTTTCACAAAATTTTCGCAACAAAGTTCCTTCGACAGATGTTAAGCAAGAATTTAATTAATAACTGCTTTCACTAATAAGGGTATATCGAAGTAATATTTCGTCGACCCTCATTGGAGTGAACTCCAAACTGAAGGGGTAACTCAGTTAGTCACAGTTTGTAAGATCCAATGAAGTTTAACTTCGTGACCTGATATAGTATGTGGAAGGGTGTGGAAGGGTGTGTCAATCGGGGTAACTTTGACAGAACATCACTATATTGTTTGCCTACTTTTACTTTTGTTAAATAAGAGACAGAAGAGTTTACATAATCTGTGACGTCAAGTTCATTTTCATACCCTCAGATTATATAACGCATATAATAATCATAAAAATCTCAATCTCAAAAATTCTCTCTAAACATCTCAATGTAATAGTTAACTAACATTCGACAGCAAGCAATCTTCGAATTATGTCGCGAAGGTCACATTTTCGCGTCTTTTTATTTTTTGTTTATCAAAAGTCAGGTGTAAAAAAACTATAAAATTTTGTACGTATCGAAAACAATAAGCCATAGATGATGCCACAATCGTTCATAATGATTAATTCATTTGTAATTAATATTTCCCATTTCGGCTCTCTCTCGAATAACGATCGTCTAATGATAATAATGTTAATTTAGTTATAAGCCCAAAGTTACCAATAGACGTTAAATTCTTCTAACCTGAACACATCACAAGAAACGGCTATATTTAACGTTTACTAGAAAAATATACATTTTTTTTACATAGCGCACTTTTAAAATTATAATGACGTAAGTGTAAAATAATGTAAAAGTGTAATTTGTACAAAAACACTTTAAAATATTGGAAATTGTTTAATGCAACATTTACTACTTTCTTGTACGGAATTGTAATATAATCTCTGAAAAAAAAATCTGCTTAAAATAATATCGATATCAGATTTACAGGGAATTGAATTGAAGGTAACACGCTTGAATCAAAAACATTTTTTTCAAGCGGCCTTTTCATTACGTCATTAAAATTTTAAAAGTGCGTAATATTTTTAATCATGCCCTATCACTTGTCTATTTTTAAGTAGTGCTTGTAAGACGTTTTCGTTCGATTGATACCATCTTTGGTTCGTTTCATTCCTTTGAAATATTATGAACGAAAGATACAATGTATTATGTAACAGAAATCATCTCGTAATAACCATTTAATAACATCCCTTTTGAGCGTTCATGAATACTTTTATAAAGGGGGTTGTTTTTTCAAAATGATAAATTTATGTTTTAGTGTGTTCTTATTAACCTCCGAAGCAAAAAGAAGCGTGACAATATTTTTTTAGTCTGTTGCATTGTAATAAGATGCATCGACTCAGTTTTGTAAAACCTATTCAAAAGTCTTAATTGCTGTGGGTCTTTAATATAGTGTCTGTGTCCTTTTATTAAAACTAGTTGAAGCATACAAGACTAAATATACTTCATATTGGTTTTTAATTGTATTTGGGCCCGTATTTTTTTCGGTAGAAGTTTTATTGAGTTCTTTTTGAGTTAGGGGTTTTTAAATTTAAATTTTCATGTACATCTTGTTACTCGCTTATCTCTCTATATCGCTCGCTAACAGTTCGCTCGCTGTGGCGTCGAGGCTTTATTTAAATTGATTTAGAAAAAATATTTTTTTAATATGATTTAAGTCAAATTATTAAATGTTTGTGTTTATTTTTTTAATATTTTAGTGAATATTAAGTTTGTCTCAAATTGGTTTAACGCTAATCTTGTTCGCAAATCTTCACAAAATTCAAAACTTACTTTGTTACCTTATTAGTAATATTCGAATATGTGATAATTTAATACAAATTGTTCGGGTCATATTCGAACACAGTTATTATATAAATACCTGAAATGTTACCATCACAAATGTATATACATACATATAGCTTAGCTAGAATGTTGATCTGTTTATAAATAAATTATAAAGAAAACTACGATTTAATTGTAATTAATTAAAATTGAAAATTTTGAGTCATTTTTTACAAGTCGAATTGTTTAGCTGATGCTTCGTCAATTAATTAATGATTATGTATAAAATCAATTTTATATATTTTTAAATCATGAAAATGGAATTCCAATATGTACTTAGTTTATTTTTAAAAATGTTTCTTGGCGTCTGATTTGGTTTTTGTAATAATTTTATTTATAATCAGAATATTTGCATAATTTAGAAGGACTTTACTATAATTTTAATATACAAAAATATAATTTCTATTTATGGATATGTAATTTTGACTGTATTTGCAGTTTTTATAGTTTGTTTTAATGGGACTTTTAATTAAGAATGTATTTTTGTATAAAATGTTCTTATGTGCAATTAATATTTATAATAAAAGGAATTCTGTGTCACAAATATGTTTTTTATTTGAACTTTCAAACCAAATGTATTCACCATCCATTTCTTCTACAGCTTTTATAGAACTGTTCCATATAGATTTACAAAACCTATATAGACTTAGAGAGAGTTTAATTTAGAAGATTTGACTTGGACGGCGGCCATTTTTTATTCAAAATAACTTAATGGACTAGTGTGAGCAGTGAAATTAGTAGTGTCCGACCGAAGGTCTAATTCTGGCCGAAGGCGAAGCCGATTGTTCGGCAATCACAACCTTCGGCCAAAACCGAAAGTTTGAAAACTCCTAAGAACTTCAGGTTCAAATTGGCTAAAATGAAAAGTTTATCGATTCAAAAGGTATGAAAACTATTTTTTAATTTTATATAAACAACTTCTAGAGCTGATGAAAATGACTACACAACGTGTCAAAAAAATGTAACATTATGAAATAATTAAATTGTCGGGACCACTATAGTACATATTATTAAACAAACCATAACATACATAGAATATGTAGCTGCCAAATATAAATGTACCATCTATAGATACAAGCCATTCAATATAACGGCAGCCTTATAACTAATAACAATATTTTCATACCCTTCTCTTTTTATTAAGGGTGTTGGAAAGAGAGATCCGATGTCAGAGGTCAGGCGAAGGGTCCGTTATGGCCCGCATACATTACGAGACAATATCCGTATTTACATAGTATTGTCCCTGACCACTGCATTACCATTTAGAGTACAAAGGACTGATACCTTGTTTTAATGGAAATCTGGATGTAAGGTTATTAGATTAATTTGGGTACCTTAAGCTCGGATCTGGCTGTCGAATCGGTAATTTATTGGAAACGTAAGATAGGTTTGTAGCATACGAGAAGGTGGGACGATATAAATTGTTTCAGTATAGAGCTCAGGTAATTAAAATACAATACTCAATAAGGTCATCCTCATTTTCCGGGATAAAAAGTAGCTTATATGTTATTCCAGACTGATGTCTATGTCTGCACCAAATTTCATCCAGATCCATTCAGCCGTTCTTAAATTATAGAGTAACAAACATCCATCCATCTATCCATCCATCCTCACAAACTGTCAGCTTTATAATATTAGTAAGATGACAACAAACTGGCGCGTGATAATAATAATTTTTTGTATAAATTATTAAATAATGAAAAATCTAGCAAATTACAGATGAAGTCATTTTTGTGAACTATACCGATTTTTTTAATTATTGCTACAGTATCTTAGCACGTTCAATGATATTTTATGTTTTCGATTAGGTAAATAACTTCAAAAATTCTAGGGGTCAATAGCCGCATGCATACAAATTTCACCATCTATCCTATAATTAAATATTCATCCACTGTATAGGTAATTAATTAGTATTCTGTGTAGGTATATACGATTATGTTTTTTAATAGTTTAAAACGAATACAGACATACAATCTTCTGCACTAGTATTAAAGATACCTTCTTTAATACTAGTCAAAACAAAGAGTAAAGATATTTAATGTGATTACATTTGCAGACACATTCACTATAAAGCACGCAATATAAAAAGTTGAACTGAGCCGTATCTTTTTATCGGCCCGCTGTTATATGTGTGGATCCTATATTATTATGACAATATCCCGCGAAGGGTGGCATTGAAAACACTATAGGTACATTACCCTTTTAACACAGCATTTGATCGGCGGATCTCATTAACATATAGACAGGGCCCGAAAAAATTCGCTATTCAAATTGTCCCTACTTTATTGTCCCTTTGGGCTTCAAAAAGATAAATTAGGTCCTCTGGTCACCGGTCGACCTTATTTCGGTTTTATACACAGTTGGAATACGTTTCGAAAATATTTTCAAGTAATTCCCTTTGCAGGACGGCAATGGTAATTACGTTTTGCAATTTATTTTAAATGTTCATGGTTAAAGGTTTTTGCGAACGTTCCATTTTTAATGAGTTTAATCTCCTTTTTGAGTTAGTCTTGAAATAACCGGGTTATATTTTAAGGGTAGGATTGATGTTGGTTTTTGGACACCGCCTCTTAATTTTGATGTTTAATTTTAAACAGACATAAAAACTATTCGTGAGAGTGATTGTTCTGTTTAGTACAGATAGATGATAATTGGAGAAGGTGATTGTTACAGACTTGGTTACCGAGGTCTTTCAAAACCAATGAGTTAAAACAATTACAATAACATTGCGAACCGATGGAATTTGCCGCATTGGAATGTTATTCCATTGCGGCAACAAATTCCAATGGAATGGAATGGAATTCAGAATTATTTAAAAATCTGTATTGTATTGTTTTTATGGTCAAACAAAAAAATTAAATAATAACTTAATCTTAATAGAAATATGTGATACGTTTAGGCAATTGTATAATGCATAAATGTTCTTTCTTATTTCGTTAACGTATTAATTATTGCAAAGGTAAAGTACTCAAATCGTAATCTCTCACTCAATTAATATAATGAAAAGACAATACAACAATCTGGTGGCCTCTAACCAAACTCTTGGCATCTTTGGAGATTCCATATGTAATTTCAGAATTAAAATATAAAATAATGTTAAATAATCGGCTCACATATCAACATTGTATTTATTATTTCTTATAAAATTGTCATTAAAGTATTTATTAAATTAAATTAATTGTATTTTTCTCATTATCATTATTAATGCAGATTATAATCATTAATTTAATCAAATTGAATTACATTAGCTTATTTTATTATTTTAAATACCAATATTGTTAATTTAATTTATATCATAAGTAAATTAAAATTTTCATTAACAATAGAGCATCAATTATGCATGCCGTGTTCACCGATAATTGTGGATACATGAACTATTTATTTTTTTGTTCGCTGACATATTGTTTCTTATATATGAATATATATTCTACGCTGGTGAATCTAATAAATAAATAAATACATACAATTTTCAATAATACATACAAAAATAATACATACATACAAAAAAAAAAGTTCTCAAAGATGTGTGAAGTCTACCAATTTGCACTTGGCCCGCGCGGTGGACTAAGGCCTAAATCCCTCTCACTAGGAGGGGAGACTCTTGCCCAGCAGTGGGACAATAATGGGTTGATGATGATACAATTTTCAATCGCGACAGCTCCATAATTTATTGTATACTAAGGGTTTAAATTGAAATCGTACATAATTATATTTCAGAACCGTACTTGATAGCCGAAGCTTAGGAGCGTCAAAGCCGACATCGTTATTTTGGAAGCAATACTTCGCAATAATTATTCAAGGATTTCACATTTTGAAATGAATAATGCCTTTAAGCATTTTAATACTGTTGTCGAGAGGACAGTTATTTTGCTGACAATTGAAGTAAAGACTTGATTGATTAAACTTGCTTAATAAAGGAAGTCTTAATAAATTTTGTGCTGAGTGTATTGAAGAGCGGAAAATATCGCTCGTTACGAAGTCATTTTATTTCATACTTTCGTGTATCATGCCATTACTCTGATATGTAAGATTAACAAGAGTTATAAATTCCTCATTTGGGCTATTAAGCTTGTGAAATGAAATTTCAGAAGTAATGTTTTAAAGTGGATCTTGCCAGGTACTCATATATTTATTTATATGCGCGTCTATGAAGGATTCATGTTTTGTATTTATTTATTTATTTATTTATAATTTTGAACACCTTAAGCTAAGGGTAAATTTAATGCCTTTTTTCTTTGATGATGAGGAGGAACCCTTCAAAAGGTACCCGACGCCTTGGGAGCGACGCTGGGTTATGTGGGATTTTTACCGCACTAAAACCCCCCCGATGGCCCCCCTCAGCGCTCGACAGTGGAGGACTCCGGGAACTCCATTGGACACTTGAAGATATTGTCAACAATTAGAACACGTTGGTTGTGCTGATATTATTGAGCACTTTAGTTGTATCTAACAATGTGGACAGTTTTAATGTCACCAACTATTTGCTGACTGTACCATTAATTCCGAAAAGTTCTAAGGTTTTCATTATACTAATACAATTACTTTAGGTACCTACTAATTCTCTACCTACGAATACCTACGAATGTCTCAATGTTACGATATTTTTAAATTAAAATATAAACATTTTTGCCACTGGGGTAAAGTGACAGTAAGTGACTGACACACGCGAGAATTACTACAATCATTCGGAATAGCCACTTTAGTTCTCCGTACTCCGTACTTGATCAGAATACCACACGCGCCGCTCCTACCAAACTCCAACGCCGCCATGATGTTATCCCCACCCCTTCTCCCTTCTCCGATTGCAGATCAAATGACTAATTATTTTATGCATTACTAGTATTTACCCGCAGCTTCGCTCGCGCTCTTGTACATTCACAAAAAGAAGCCGTAGGTATGAAAGTAGGTACATTGTAGGTATAAAAGTTACTTTTCTATCCCTCGGGAGTAGTATGTTTTTTCGAGATAAAAGGTACTCTATGTCCTTTTCTGGACCCGTTACTATGTGTGTGCAAAATTTCATAACGATCGGTTGAGTAGT
>DWPV01003577.1:0-14965 GCA_018251915.1 Urbanus proteus proteus | reverse complement strand
CATGGCACCCACGACACAGGAGAAAATCCTACTGTGGGGCTATGAGTGTGAAGCGTTATTTATTATTATTATTATTAAATATCGTTTGATTTAATTAAATAATGGCGCCTGGCGTGCATGCCTCGTTATTCTTCATTGCCTTGCTTAGTATAAATTGTCCTACATACATAATACGCATATCCTGGTCGTATGTTTGTCTGTCTATAATTTTACAAGCGTTTTTACTATTACCAGGTGTTTTAATGTTAATAAGCTTACTTATTGGAGTGCTTTTAAGTTTTAGCCTTTTTAATTTTGATAATATTAAATTATATTGAAATTTTATGGATATACCCGCTTGTCCATGATAGATCTCTCAAGCAGTCGCAATTTTAGAATGTAATAGATATACTTAATAAAAATTGATGTTTTGTGCGTTTTAGGGTATAATAAATATTGCAAATAATTTCATACATTATTTGGGTTAGTTTTACTTATAATTGTGGTTACAGAACTCATTCATTATCACATCTAGTAACAAGCGCAGATAAACTCCGCCCCTCAAAGAACTGTGAAAGATACAAAAATTTGATAGTCGACCTTCACTATTTGGAGAAGGACTGCAAGAAGATCACGATTAGTAATCTGAACATCTCTACTAGCTAATCGACGATGGTAAAGCAAGTGGCCAAGACGCATCCTGACTTAATGACGTTATTCAATTAGCGGACGCACCTCCAATCTAGTTGTCTTGAGACAGATAGCGTTATCGGCAACTCAGTTCTCACTTCACATTCAGATAGACTACTATCTGACTGGGATGTTCTTGTAATTTGATAACGAAAAGAACTGTATGATAGCGGAGTAAAGAACGGTAGTTTAATAGACCAAGAAATATTGGATGAAGACACAAAGTCAATGTTTTCATTAAAAGTTACAATTTTTACATTCGTAACCACACTCTGACACTCTCTTCACTCCACATTCTCCACGTATAAAAAAGAGAAAAAAATACAGATAGGTATAATAACAGCTGAACCCAACATAGTAAGGTAAAAAGGATAGAATCGTTTGTGGTTTGACTGCAGATCAAATACGGCCATACATATTTCTGTTTTGAAGGGCGAGGTAAGGGAAACCTACTTACTTGAGGCTTTCAACTAGGAACCGATGGAGGCATAAATAATAGAACTGGATTGAAAGAGAAGAATAGGTGGACAATGTCTACGGTTTATGCCATCAGATGGAATGAAATGAAAATGAAATCAAAATTACTTAGTGCCAGAATGTAGTTATTACATGACCGATGGTAACAATGGTGTACATCTAAAAATAGTGGCGTACATTCTACTATTATAATTGCGTGCATATTATGTGTTAGTATTTTAATATATGATTTTAATATATAAATGCGTGCACGTTTGATAATTTTGTATTATAAAAAAATGTTACCATAATTTCGAGAAGCTTCGAATACCATTTTTGGTCAGCATAAATAAGCTGACTAAATATATTGAGAAATACATTAATCCGAAATAATTGGCAACCATACATTTCCATATTGGCTCCGAAGGAGAATCCTTAGCATGCGTCACATTCCATCGCCAGTAATTGCTTTCAAGATTATAATAATAAGTTAATTAATTTAAAGCCAGCGGACAGCGGTGTCGTATAAATAACTGCATTATGACCATTAATAAAACTCGTCAAGTAACGGCGCCATGTCTTAATGGTACACGACTGATCCAATTGGCTGATAGGATATTATATTTGCAACCTGTATGTATTAGAATTGACGTTCGTTTTATGTCATTGTGATATATGTTGCGTTACATTTAAGATTTTAGTTATAATGCGTAGTGTCTTGATCAAAGAAAAGAGAATGAAGAGGAAGTGGCATAACAGCCTATTAGTATGGAAACCGGTGTCGCACAAACGAACGCATAGAAATCAGTACGTAATCGTATTCTTACCACTAGAAAATCTGCATTTTTATTTGTTTCTGTTGTCAACAGTGAATGAGGCATGTTTATGAAGTTTTACAAAAAAATTACAACCCGCAAAACAAAATTAATGTGTCTCAATGATTGGCAAGCACTGACGTTAAGTATGCTAAGCTGGTCATACTGGTCGCCTCAATTCGCCCACATGCCACTTCCTGTTGTCTCTCTCTTTCACAGTCTTGTCATTGTGCGTTAAGTATACTAGACGAATCTTGAAAAAAATTGAATCCACTTTGAATTTTCATGAGTGGTGTGAGTTCTATAGTAGAATTCAGTGCATTTGGCCCAGAAATAACATCTTCAGATTTTGCCTTACATAATTCAAAATCGTTTATAGTTTAGTCTGGGATTGAAGGCGAAACCTCGTTGTGTTATTTATGCGATTACAAAAGTTGCAAACGAGCATATACTCCACCTAAAGGCAAGGCATCGTTCATGGGCATCTGTAATCACGCCTGAAAGTCTTACTGAAGGTTAACAGAGTGTATTGCTAGTTTGCTACATAATATGTTATCCCGCATATAAATCGAAAAAAGAGAGGTTTTAGAGTCTGTGATTAAAATCCTTAATAGCGCTACCGTTTATAAACTACGCAATTAATTCCCTTTTGACATAATTAAACGTCTTAATTCCGCGTGATCGTTTGACTGAAATATTGTATCGCCGCTGAATAAATTAATACAATACAATAGCCGGAATAAATTTAAGAAAACCGTGTACCTTAGTACGTTATTTGCATAGATTTACCATTATCATAATGCACTATTTAAGGCCATAACAAGTATTGATAACAAAACAAGGACATAATCGTATGAAAATGAGCCTCGGTTATGAATATGGGATTAGACGAAATTGTTATTATGTACGATTGGTAGATAAATACATTTATCATTAGCTGCTCATTAATAGGTATATCTCATAAGATATGCCTAATAGTCTACACAAATAAATAAAATTAAAGTGTCTGTTTGTGATTTCAAAATTACTTTTTTTTACTCAATGCATATAACGAAAATGCAATTAAAAATATTTTTGTATGTCTGTCGGTCTGTTTCGATGAGGTAATTTTCTAAATGGTTGGACCGATTTGGACGGGACTTTCATTGGAATAGCGGAAGGTCTAAAGCGTAACATAGACTACTTTAATTTTTGAAAAATCCACTAGCGCGCGCCCCATACGCCTGCGCGCGCCGCCGCGGGATAGCGGGATGACATTTTTGCTTAACTATGTATTCTTTTTTACGTTTTAAACGGTGAAACCGTGGGGATCAGTAGGTTTTTTCTGTGGGTGCACGAATACACAAACACTAAGTCCCACAACAGAATTCATCATTTAGTTATCTGCCTGGCTGAGTATCGAATCCTTAAACCCGCGGGTCAAACCGGTATGTTGTCTGCTCCGCCACGCGGGTCAAATGCTCCTACAATCTTTTAAAAACAAACTTTACCTCACTCATTTGTTTTTGTGTACAACAAAAATGTCAAGAGTACGAATAATATTCACTTCAAGAACATAAAATACAACTAATCGAATACTACAATCTGGCCAAAAATGGCCAACAATATATTTCGAAATTCCGCTCGTGAACGGATAAACTAATTAACGATTAGTAATTTGTAATACAAGTGCTAAATTTATGGCAAAATACAAACGGGCGAGCCCGGTGGTTGACATTTAGTAAACACTAGAATTAAGTGCGCTATCATCATTATCATATTGGAATTGAAAGCAATAAAATCTAACCGATTAGATTAAATCTATCTGAATATAAGCTTAGTTTTCCTACTGATAAATATAGGTATGTTTCATTCATAGGGAGTGGAGTAGTCGTGATGATCTAGTGGTTACAAATCTCAATGGAATGATCCGAGGTTTGAGTCCCAGGCATGCAGCTCTGTTTTTTTTTATTGAACCATGAAGAACACAACCTAAAACTAAAAGTGTAAAAAAGTAAAAAAAAATACTAGTACGGTAGACTATTAGTCTAAGAGTACCCGCAAACTGCAGACTTTTTATCGGCCGATAGTTGGGTTGTTTTCTTATTTAGTATGTAATTACAGCTATTTAATATGGGCCGATAAATCCATGCAGCATCTCCATAATAATTAAGAATACGACCCAACTATCGGCCGATAAAAAGTCTGCAGTTTTCGGTACTCTAAGCCCTACAAATTCCGAGAGTAGATTCGAGCAGTAGTAACTGTAATATGTTAACGACGATGCAGTAGTTTTCGCGGTTCGACTTGTTCATACCAGCAATTAAGCATACAAAACTACTGATATGGTAGAAAGTGAACTAAACGCTGTATTCTGTATCATACTATAAATCAGTTGCAAGATCCATCCATTTTTCAAAAATTAAAGTAGCCTATGTTACGCCTCAGATCCTCAGCTACCTTCCAGTGAAAGTCCTGTCAAAATCGGTCCAGCCGTTTAGGGGATTACCACAGCCAAACAGATAGACAAAAATGCATTTTTGTTATAGTTATCAGGTATACTTTCATATGCATTAATTAAAAAAAATATATTTTAAAATCACAAACAGACACTTCAATTTTATTTATTTGTATAGATTATACATACCAACTCGTATCTACTTTGAATGCATTATAAATCTGCATAACACTAATCAAATAGTACAAATTCGATTGATCGATTTGGAATGATTTCCGAGCATTAATATGAGGAGTCAGGCGCCATTAGTCATGCGAGACGCCGGCGCCGGGACGCGCGCTGCGTGCCAATTGGAGGCCACAGGAGCTAGGTAATAACGCTTTCTATACTCATAGCTTTGCTGAGTTTTTTCTGTCTTGGGAACATATAATGGCGAAATCCCAAACATCCAGACCAAGAACAGAAATCAAATTCATCATTCAGGTAGATTCGGGAGGGATTTGAATCCAGATCCTTCTGCGTGGCAAATGATTAGATTGAATAGATCGAATAGCATCTGTATTTGTACTGAATCCAGAATCAGTAGGTTCTTAAACTAAGATTACCAATTTATAAAAAAATAACTCACTTTTTCTCCAGTTAAAAAAATCTAAATAAAATCTTTTGTTATAAATAAGCCTTTTTATTATTACTTTTAACATTACCTCTATTAACATAAAGTATTTCTTGACATAAGTGTTTCATACGCACATGCGTGACAAGAAAATATCCGCAAAACAGGAAACTAGGCTTTTCCTGTCACGCACTCTCATTTTATAGTTTACGCGCAAATCGACGGATCATGAGGAGTTCGTTAAGGTAATTTATCTTAGTAAACGCCTGTGTGACAAGAAAAAGACCCTTAAAGATAACCTGTCTCTGTTCCCTTAATTCCTTTTGCAAAATTAGACCAGGTTCCAACTTTACGTAGTCACGCAGTTCAATCGCTTTGTATGCGCGATTAAATGCACTTACGATAAGATTATAAGCATGTTGCATGAACTATACATGAGAAGGCTCTATTGACACTTAACGATATTGATATTCTTCGACCCGCGGTTGGGGTGAGCGTTGTAAAGTGGCCACGAGTTACATCTTTTGTAGGATAATAACTATTTGAGTATAAAAGATAGGATTTTTTACTTATAAGTATTATTAATAAATGTTGTTTTACTCAATTTCTTTTTTGTTTTGTCAAAATAGTTTTCACTGTTAGCCTTAATAGGTTATATTTAATTTATTTATAACAAGCAATTGTTGCACACAAAAGTTAAAAGTTGTTATAGTTCATATTTTTTTACGAAAATTCGATTAGTAGATCCATAGACAGGAAATTTGTACCTACATAAATCGTAAATATGTGTTATGTAATATTTTTTTTGCATTCCATACTTTGAAACGACTTATTAGACTTCTGTTATTTATATCAAGTTTCTTAGATTTCATTCAATTCGTACACAAGATAAGTTAACTTCAGGACTATCCTTAAACATCTCGTAAACCTAGCCAACCTAACGCAAATGAGATTCACAGAAGCTACGTCTTCGCTGAGCATGATTTCTGATAAAAGTGAGTAAAGTTTATTCAACCCAGAACTTATTGCTTCCCGAGATCCTGTCGTGGCGTGTATTGGAAAGGAAATGACAAGAAATATTATGTAACTGACATTCACTTTTGCGAAAATTCCATTGAACACGGTGTAAAATATTCAATACATGTCCAATTGTCCATGCTGCCCTCATGTCTTGTGACAAATAATATTTCTTGCGAATATTTTAGTGAAGTATCAAGGAAACTCTAAGAATGTCTGCGGTAAAAGTCTATGTTATATATCATACGCAACCGTGTAATCCGTAAAATTCTGGTCATAATCTGTAAATAAATATCCGTTTATTTAATAATAATATTATATAACTTCTATGTTCAGTAAAGAAGTCAAGTTTAAAATTAACTTTTATTTTCAGTGTATCCGAAGCATTTGTATCAAATATGTATGCATTTATGAATGCGTGCGCGCATGCTTACTGTTGTAAATGAAATTATAAGTATCTGCATGAAATATAATGTAAAATAAAATGCAACAGAATTCTGTAACTCCATTTAAAATAAGAATATTATATGAAATATCACCATATTTATCCAACCACGGTGTTCTCACCCTAAACATTATCACCATAAACGGTGACACCGCTCAACACCCACAGCCTTTTATCAAGACACCCAACAATTACTCTACTTGAGTACTTGTCTTATCGCAGACGCAAAGCGTTGTATAAGTTAGAAAAGCGCTCGACGAATAATATTCTACGTCAATATAGCGCGATTAATTTGTTATAATATCGTGGTTCTAGTTTGTAAGATATGAAAGAAAATCAGCCAAAGTCGTGACAATTTAGTCGTCAGACTCATCAGGTACAAGAAGCGTCCGTGACCTTGACTTCAAGTAGTAGTCGTTAAAGGTAGAACTCTATGTAGTTCAACTCATCAGGTACAAGATGCGTCCATGACCTTGACTTCAAGTAGTAGTCGTTTAAGCTAACTCTATGTAGTTCGACTCCGGCGGCAACACCGTCACACCTATTTCTGCCTTGTAACAGCGTTCTGGTCTGTAGGGTGTGGTAAGGGAGTCACACTTATCCGAGGCGTTCCTACTCAGTCCTCAAAAATAGCAACGCATCTGTGGTCAACCTCAGGTAGGAACTTGATCTTATCTGGGGTTGATTACAGATGTCCATGGGCGGCAGTGGTCACTTACCATCAGGTGGACTGCATACTCGTTAGCTACTTAGATCATATAAAAAAGGTCATATTTTCGGTTGATTACGTATATCCGTACGTAGCAAAAACTACTCACATCAAATGGACTGTATACTCGCTTGCATTTTACACTTCATAGAAAAAAACCGTGAACTTAAACATGAGTAAACTGTAACTTGAAGATCGTTACGTTCGCTAAACGTTCCTAAAAAACCTTTGACTATTGGTATATTAACCTAATAGTACATCCGAAGTAGAGATTAGATCTAACATTTTCTTTTTTAAGATAACTGATTCTATTTAATACTACATTAAGTAGCAGTATTTTATTTCGCCATCTGAAAACCATCTCACACGGCACTTAGCGCAACAAACTCGCTAAAGGCGCAGTTCAAAATAGCAGTATTTACAATGTGATTAATGCCAACACTTTACCTCCGAATAACCCATGGTTAATAAACAGAATTGCTCTCGTGGCGACCACATTTACATTCTAGTAGCTATTAATCAAAAGAGTAGGCTGGTAGCAGCTACTGGCCTTCTGGGGAAGCAGGACATGTACACTGATACAACTTAGATAAGGCCGTTTTATGCCTCAATGGGAGCTTAGAGATATGCCGTGGGTAAAATGGATGGGATAATATTTGGCAATATAACCATTGAGCGAGATGATAACATTAGATTTCGTTAGGTAAAGTTTTGGAAGCGCGCATAGTCCTGCGGATTGCGTAGATTTTAACCGATCTACAAAGTTAAGCAACGTCGAGCGCGGTCGGTAGATGGATGGGTGACCGCTAGTGGCAAAAATTTTATACGGTTCCGTGCATCGGAGGACACCTTAAGCTGTCGGTTCCGGTTGTTATCGTTGGATAACAGTCGTTAAATCTTGTCGGAGACCTTATGGGCGGTTTGAAAACATTCGACACCGATTGGCTACTAACCGGTATCCCCTCCACCAACACGCATTGGAGCAGCGTGGTGAAGTACGCTCCAAGGCTCTCTTAGTTATGGGAGAAGACCCGTACTCAGTAGTAGGACATTAAAGAAAGTGTTGCGACAGCGAATGATATTATTACTAACGTAAATTTGTACGTCGTAAAAAAACTTTGTGATTTGTATCGTACCGACTACTTCTATGTACTAAAGGAATATATATTATTGTATCATGGTGCATGTTTATGCACACAAATACGGTTTAACCCAGACCCAGAATATAATTATTCCATTGATCATTCAGTTGTCTGTATCACCAGACTGGAACCGACTGAACATTCGCTACACCCACACACACACAACACGGGTTTTCATTATTATTCGATCAGATATATCACTACCATATACTTCTAGTATGTAGCAGTTCTTGCACTTTAGTTTGAACGTGACTAATTTGCTTATAAGGGTAACCAATAAGTAAGATAAGGGTATCCTCAGGAATAGCAAAGCATCTATGAATATATTCCGATATTAACCCTGTTCTATAATATTTATTAACTACTCAACATAAAATACTTTGTATGCTCGTTTGCATTATGAAGTAGAAGGCTTAAAAAAACAGAAACAGAAAAATATTTTTTTCCATTTATCCGTCTGAAATTAGGAAAAGTTCGGACGTGTCCTTAATTCCGTTGCAAAAGTTCGAGCAAATAACTTTTAAAGGCAACATTGAGAAGGTCAACCTACCCAAAGGGCATACAGAAGGGTCACATAAACTTTTCCATTTAACTTGTGTTGTCACATCCTGATTACCTACAAAATATGTCTATAGTATACACGCTTCTATGTGAGGCAAGCGTGATTGATTATCGAATCGATATAACGCAACGCTATCGAGATTATTGAATAATGGTAAGTATTTTTAACTTGGCATTTTACATACCATTATAGCTAGCATGTATGCAAGATAACCTTTAAACTTAAAGTTAGAGTTAGTATTTTAGTAGTGAATAGATTGTTACAAACGTTCAGAACAACTATACTATAAACGTATATGTATATTACTTTATTAATATTTTTAGGATTTTTTTTGTGACAGTTTAAAAACCTAAAATAAGACCACATAAACATATACCTAAACGATAATTCATTATAAAAGAAATTCCAATATAATCTTCTCGTCATAAAATTATAACCTGAACTTCTTAAAGCTCTCCTAATAATAAGAAACAATTTGAGAGTAAACACGCTTGCCCTCAGAATCCGGGAAAGGGATGGAAAAGTTAACAAAACGGGCATACAAAACTTTTATCGCCCTAATGACTCGCATTTCGTTAATTGTTTGCTTTACGTGATATTTGATGAATTACCTAAATATATTCGCAAGGTTAAATATAAACAGTATAGGTACCTACTACAATACTTTTAATTGATACACAAATTTTAAGGTAAGTTATTAACACCAGTCAAAATATTTCAGGTATAAACACGGTTATTACAATAATTTCATCTTATAAACATATATTATATTATCATGAAGAATATACAGGGTGTAACACGATCACAGGATAATCCGTGGCAGGGAGGTAGAGGAGGCTTTGTAGTGCCAGTACTGGTGCATATTTAATTTTTTTCTTTAAAAATAATATTTTTCTTGGTATATTTATTCCCTTTAATTTGTATTCTTCGTATCTGGTTAGTTTACTGGCTAGCGTAGCGTAGTTTTGTCTAAAAGCGTGTCATTGTTTTAGTGCCCATCATAAAATTAAGTATTGATTTTTGGCGCTCGGACTATTCAAATGCATAGTTTTTTATGATACCCTTGGTCTAGCTAAATGAAATTTGCAGTGTTAAATAATCATAAATGCCAGCAGTTTTTAAGATAGTTTCCAGAAAAAAAATACCAGTAAAGTTTTTTCTTAAAATCGCTTCAAAGTCAGTGATAACATTTTCTTTTCAGAGAAAAAAATCAAAGATTATTTTTTTTCTCAGAATTATAATTAGTCACGATTATAGTAATTGTGCTTATAAGAAAGGCCTATTAATCAGCTAGTTTCAGAAAAAAAATCGTGATCGTAAGTCAAATAGTTTAGCAAATTTTTAAAACTTTAGGCTAAAATCGGGGTTTTCTAAAAAAAAGTACAAAATCACAAATAAGTTGAGAACCACCGAAAATCGGCGAACATACATGGGGGTTAGATCGATAGGTATTGAGGTCCTCTACTTCCCTGCCACGGATTATCCTGTGATCGTGTTACACCCTGTATATTCGGTATATTCCTCGGCCAATATTTAGCAACCTTTGCTGAGATTTTGATATAAAGTTTGAATAATATGCCTCATAACTAATGAGCACGGAATTCTCGACTTGTTCATGTTTCAAGAATCTTTTAATTAGGTTGCAGAAGGATCCTTTTAATTAATAAGTATAATTCGTTGGCTTGGGCACATGACAGGAACATAGCTAAGATTAATAAATTTAAACTTGGGTGGATTGATGAAAGCTTAATATAGTTTAGTTTTACATTAAAATTAATTTAAAAAAAAAAAAACTAAAACTATATCAATATATTACATATACAAAATATTAAATGAAAATTAAAACCTAAATTAAAATTTAAACAAATATAAACAAATATAAAAATAAACAAGATATACATTAAAGATAAAACTAGGGTCTCCAGAAACGTCAAACAGACGCGATAGAAACGCCGTGCTTTTGGTAAATAATTATGTTTAATAAACTTTTAGATTTTTAAAATGATACACCTACAAGCTTAAATACATTTAGAATTAAATTATTAGTTAATAAAACATTTTTTAATAATAATAATAAAAAGAGATAATAATAATAAATAGACATGATTAGTAGACATAACTACCCGTAATAATATTATTAATCTTATTCTTAACTTTATTTTATTCTTTGCTATTAGTAATTACATATTTTTTTTTCCTATAGAAACTAGGACTTTTGTATTATTTTACCTTGGTACAAAAATGTAATATATACATATATAAATATTTATATGATCGAAGTTGCAAACGAGCTTGCAGTCCATCTAATGGTAAGTGGCCACTGCTGCCCATGGACATCTGTAATCAACCCCAGATAAGATCAAGACCTACCTGTGGTTGACCACAGATGCGTTGCTGCGTTGCCATGCGTTGAGTATTACCCTTACCAAACCCTTAAGACCAAAACACAGCAGTGCTTAACACTGTTGTTATAAGGCAGAAATAGGTGTGACGGTGGTGCCACCGGAGTCTAACTACATAGAGTTCTTCCACCTTTATATGTTTAAAGTAAGTAACTACATCTCAATTTTGCTCGACTTCATATTGTGTCGTATTTCTTACTTAAGCGTCTTATCTTACATTTTGAGGCGACGTTAGTCTTAGCCGTTCCTAATTTAGTAGTTTTAATATTAAAGAAGTTGTTATGCAACTTAGCAACACACTCTAAGCACACCTGGACTTCTTAGTAGGTACTTACCTACAAACTTGTCCTCGAAAACAGTCTTCGTTAGCAAATTTTAATTAATATTCGGAAGTTCTTAAGATAATTTAGACAAACATTACTATACACATTTTACGAATTTTGTACGTACTTAGAGTATTAAATTTGACTTCGACATTTCTACGTGCATTTATTTATTTTTTACGCATATCATACAGTAAAATATTTGGATATTTATTTTAGGCTATAAGTTTAGTTACCTAATTAAGTAATCGAGACGTAAGTACATAAAACATAATATATGTTGTGTATTACAACAATAAATCTATAATAGGTCTATTATTCGAAAATATATTAACAAGCAAATATCGCATCGTGTTTATTTCAATACCTCTTATTACTGGCCTCCTATTCATCAATGTTCGGTTGTCAGCCACTCCACGGCCATTCCGATAACTTAGCCCGATTCCCAATAAATTCACTTCAATCTTACCTCCAGACTGCTTAACTTTCAAATGCTCCACAAAGAATAAATTTCCAATTCGAATATTAGAGAACTTTTACAATAGACGCTCCCTGTTACAAACTCAAGTTCTAAATGCCGTTATTCAAAATTGTGCTTTTGATAAGAAATTGAATAGATATCAGAATCACGAATGTTGCTAACTTTAATGGTAGCAATTTGCATTTACGCGCCCTGAAATTGAATAGATCAAATTCAGATACCAGTAAGTTGATTATTACTTTGGTTTTGTGGTTAATATTCTCGTGAACTGACGAAGGAATAATTATGTCCAGTTAATTACTGCCGAACTATTCGTAACAGGTGTCTATTTAAATGTTCCCTAATTACTCTCAACAATTATATAACACTCGAAATTAAATTTTGTATTTAATTTAAACATAAATAATTGACAGCACAACAGACTGAATTACATTTTGAAAACATATTGTCCATGAACTGGATTAATATTTTTAGAAAATAAAGAGAGTATAATAAATTAAATAAATACGCCTAAGTATCACGTAAAATAATAAAAACATATCAACCGATGAGGTTAAACTTTTCTATTTCTTATTCAGATATATTCATAACTAGACTTTTTGCTACTACTTTTATTACCACATGTTATAAAATAATGATTAATGACCTCACGTAAGTAGCTAATTTTATTAATATTCCATACCTACATAACTTTGTTCATAATCTGGCAACGACAGGATTTAATGGCGTGATTAATTTTGGCCAGTACCTCTAACAAATCACAAACAGACGTGTTATTTATTTAGTCGAAAAGAGTAAATGTTGCATGAAACAATAACGCTTGGAGCGGCCAAAATGTCAGCTAAATGCCACGGAATAAGGGTACTTTGTATGACATGAAGGGGTTGTTTAACAAAACACTCATAATCTAGTACTGTATTATCAGAATTTGATTTTTATTTATGTACCAGTTAATCCCCGTGGATTCAGCGTTTAAAACTAAAAGGCATATTTAAAAATAAGT
Source organism: Urbanus proteus proteus (assembly GCA_018251915.1). Lineage (NCBI taxonomy): Eukaryota > Metazoa > Arthropoda > Insecta > Lepidoptera > Hesperiidae > Urbanus > Urbanus proteus. Next base: position 1,891 of record DWPV01003577.1, on the reverse strand, counting down.
AATACCTGGCTCTACCGCTCGGTGGTTGAATGCGTGTGAACAAGCGATAATGCTTTTTCAATTACATATCCTAAATAATGCCTTAGGCCTTTAGCTATCTTTCAATGTAAGTCCCGTCAAAATAGGTGCAGCCATTAATAAGATTGCCTAAACCAAACAGACAGACAGACAGACAGACCGACAGATAGATCAAATTGCATTTTTGTTATAGGTAACGTATATATTTTCATATATGTATGTAGCAAAAAGTTGTTATTTTAACATTACAAACACACGAATCAATTTTATTTATAAGTAGGTATACAGGTAAATTAACATTTGATAAAAATTGATAGCTTCCATCCATCCATCTTTTGAGGATTACTACAGGATGGACTCTTCCCTATGAAATTGGAATATATGTGAGTGACAGCAGTGGATATTGATGCAAAATAAGAAGTTAATTGTGCTGCTGCTCAATTTCTGGATTTTAAAAGATATTTTCTTCACAGTCAAAGTAAGCATATACTATTTGGTATCTTCTACCTATTTCCATGTCCATATACATATATCTATTTCTATATTCAATTTCAAACATTTAACATTAACATTCACTATTCGGATATCTTAGTTCATTGGAACTTTAAAACTATTCTTCTATCAATTACTAAATAAATATTGAGTTGCTTCGAACAATCGAAACCCGAAAAGTTTTGAATTGATCTTTAACCCTTTTCTATATTGCTCTTTCTATAGAATGGCCCCATAAACCCCTTGAGTATAGAAAACACATAGGTACCTAAATTGAAATTGAAAGGGCACGAAGGTCTTTAGAACTACATATATGTCGATTACTATTTGAGTATAGACGGATGTAATTTAGTTAACTAAAAACAATTGGAAATGGCGACCTAAGTACCTACCTGTCTTTGGCTCATACAATTTAATTGTCTATAATTTATTGTATGTGACATAATTAAAAGGAATTGTGTTTTTATTGTATGCTTTTCGTTGACTTAATGAATGGGCCAAGAATTTTTGATATCGTTATTTTTCTAATGTCATTGTCATCAATGAATATAAAGTTGCAATGATTCTTACATATCTATTCACCAGCCTGTCGCATATGTCTTTTCAAACTCCTATCATGCTACTCTCAGGCGTCACTGAACTGATTCGAATGCAGTTCTTATTAACAGCGATAAATTTTTTTACATAGAAAATGTATAGATAATGTATATATAATAGGCATACAATAAACATTTCTTACTAATTTAATTTTATAGACAAGCTTCAACAAGCAGTATAAGATAATTACCCACTGCTGGGCACAGATCTCAATTCAAATTAAGTGATTTAATAAACGTATATGCGTAGGTATAAAATTAAATATAATTATTGTTTAGCCCAAACATTTCAATGATTGTCGTATTCAGGGGTATTACGCCCTCGGCTGATTTCACATCATTCGCTCAAATCACATTTGCCTTACTGTATCACGACAAAATTACGGTACGCGCTTGATTGGGCATTCATTCGTAAATCAATATTCTTTCATTGTTCATTCAAAACAAATCAAGGATTATTTTGAGTAAATAAGAAGCTTTCTATCATGTTTAAAGCAGTATTGTAAAAGGATTTCACTTCGATAATAGTTTATAATAAGTGATTAAGGTAAATAAGAGAATCTTTATAAGTATTAGTTTTCTGGCGAATAGCAGTTCTTGTGCTGAAGAAAGAACTGTGATGGAAAACTGTAGGCATACCATAGCATAATATATTTTATAGCACATTGTGACCTAAGCCCGCACTTTACGCACGCCCTTCCGCGTGCGAGAAGTGCGACTCTGTGGTCTCAGCAAGGAACACCATCCGGAGTCCTCTGAGCGCGTTGCCCCATCGGGCTCAACTC
>DWPV01003576.1:0-14966 GCA_018251915.1 Urbanus proteus proteus | reverse complement strand
TTCCGGTAATCATTTTTTGAAATTGACATTGATTTGTTTACATTTTGGACGCCTAATTCTGAACCAGACTATAGGTACTTTTTTATCGCCTGTTTCCAGTGTATTCAAAGAGGCAAAAATAATAACAGAACTGTCATGTCACCGTTCACTCTCCTCTCGCTTCTCGTTGATGGTGAAAAAAGTCTCTTTGTCGGTCACCTTGTAAATCCGTAACCTTTGTTTGGAGCTTAATTATTGATTACTAGCGACTAACCCCTCTTTTGTTTCGACATTCTTTTGTTTTTAAATATGATTCCTTAAGGAAAAATGCCGTAGGCTTTTTATAGTAATGTATGGATTATAAATATTCTTTAAGGAAAAGTGTTATGGGTGCTTTATATTATTGTGTAGTATTATTATTTGATTCAATTGTTATTTTTTATATTCTATAGCATTGTAATTTATGTCTTTGTTATAATTGTGTTATTAATTGGAGTGATCCGTGCGGAGTGACTAAACTAAAAATAGTAATGTATAGAGTTTCTTACACTTTTCTTGTCTGATATAAAATGTCTTTCGAAATAATGGTAAACTCTAAACCGTACCGTTTACATACGGACTTGGTTTCAGATGTCAATGGGCGCCAATGACAACTTACCATCATATGGGCAGCTTGTTCATTTAAAGCAAAAAACGTAGTCTGTTTGGATTATATGACAGGTGTTCATAGCCTATAGGCGTATAGGCTAGACTACGCTACGGTATGCACTTAACACCACTCGGACTTCAAAATTAGCGTACAAAATGTTTTTCATTGACAAGGGTCGTTCAAAACATCCCTGAAATTGTCGTGTGTCCCAACGATGCATGGTTGAGGGTCGATGACTTCCGATGGAACCTTTAATGATCACGATTTTGAAAAGATTTGTCGTGATCATTTTTAATTAATCACATTTATTAGACTGCTTAAAAATTATAAATAAAGCGTTCGAAAAATCTCCTTTGGATGCAGTCGGATAAAAATAATAGCGTTAAACAAAACAATTTGAGTAACGCTGACGTATTGACTACAGCTATTTAGAAAAATATCCATTTAAAAGCAAATGAGCTTTCAAATGAATATTTTTATGGCAAAGTTTTGATAAATTTTCTTTTTACGGTTTTTTTGTTTATTAAAAACGGAATTATTGGTATTTTTTGTTGATATTATTTCTTTGTTATTGGGATAGTGCCAGTACTTACCACATACCGTGGATAGTCGAAATTCTAACATTAAATTTTAACTTTTATTAAAGGAGTTCAAATCTGTAACCCCGGATTAAGGATTTGAGAGGCTGAATTTCAACAATAGCTTTATTGTTGTTAACTTAGCTAATAAAATCGTGTCGTGATCGCCTCGCAGCATGTAAACCGCCGTCCGTCCGATTCCATACGCTCTCGTCCCATCTCCGTAGTTACGAGAGGGTTTACGAGACCGAGGTCTCCCGTTATTGAAATGGATTGTCGATGTGTTGCCAACGGTTGTGAGGTCGTGAGGTCGGTCCCACGCTCGTGTCATTTTCAACACGTCGTGTTTTGTAAAACTAAGGTTTGATCGCGACTTCGTCCGCAGACAGACGAAGATGATTAAATAATTTTCTTAAATTGTTAATATCGTCATGATTAGTATAGTATTTTTAAAGGCAACTTTTGTTACAATTTTTAACGAAAACTATTGAATAAATAAATTTTATATAGCTAATATTAATATTTTAATATCTGCAACCTACTTATATGTTGTTTGGTTTATTTTCATATTTATCGTTTTTATTTCCGAAAAATTTACTCTACGTTATAATATGTAAAAACGTCAAACCAGTTTTTACATAATTTAAAAAATATAATAATTAAATCGGCAAGCATACCAATATTTATAATTTGTTTCATAAAATTGTGATCCAAATCGGAAGCATTTCCATTATTATTTCTTTCTCGTTCTTCATAAAGTGTGAGCGAGAAACGTATACAAAAGCGTCATTTTGGATTACATTCTTTATTGGAAGTTGTAATACCTAGAGGTAAAGACGGAAGCGACCGGCGGACAGACAAATTATCTAATAGACGCTCAGGTGATCTGTAGTCGGTCTATTTTTAAAATAATGTCTTACCGTTTTCAAGGTTGCTTGGATTTCGTTTTGATTCCTGGTCAAAAAGGCATTAGAATTTCGTAGACCCAGTTAATTAACGATCACCATACGTTTCTGTTTAGTACCAATAGCATTGTCGAGTTCTGCGGTGCTGTTTGATCCTTAGGGACTTAGCTATGATTTAGAGCAGCATGGGTTAGAGCTATGGATCCCTTCATCCGTGGCTGACTGAGTTCATCTCTGTAGCAGTCAGCAGCAACTGAAAATTGTTGCAACCGTTAATTGAAAGTCAAGCAATCCTATTCTTGGGCCTTTTTAGTAGGTACTTAAACCTAACTATAAGACAGATTGGCTTCCTGATGAAAAAGTAGTCACCGTCACCTATGAACATTTGCAACAGAGCTATAGGAGTTCCCAATGCATGTCAAATAGATACTAATCCTTCGGTTGGTTTCGCACTTCACTGGTGCAAAGGCCATAGATGGCAGTTCTGAGAGGCGATCCCCAATAGTGAGACAGTAATTTGAAATTACCCTTTATTCATAAGTCTTTTAAATCTTTTAAATTGTTATATTATTCATTTTAGCAAATATTAACTTGAATTTCTTAGAGTTTTCATATCTTCGGCTTCGGCTAAAGATTGTGGTGATAGCCGAACAATTTTGTCTTCGGCCAAAATTAGACCTTCAGTCGGACACTAGTGATTTCTTAGTGATTGTCATTATTGTTACTTACAATTTTTATCTTTTCTTTACAGACGAGTGCGCCGATGTGGGAGGAGTTCATATCGAAGGCGACGAAACTCCACTCCGCTTTGAAGTAAGTTCACTGTTTAATTATAGACGTAAATTATACTTAATATCGATAGCCTGCTACCAAAAACTTATTTAATGATGGTTTTTTTTTTATATGATCGAAGTAGTAAAATAGCATGCAGTCCACCTGATGTTAACCACAGCTGCGTTGCTACCCCAGAGGACTGAGCTGGCACGCCTTGGATAAGTATATCTCCGCAGTGCTTAACACTGCTGTTATAAGGCAGAAATTGGTGTGGCGGTGGTGCCACCGGAGTTGAACTACATAGAGTTCTACCACCTTCAATTACTTCACCCACTTAATTAATAGTGATAGAACCGGTAAATAGGCATTTTGGTTCAACCTTAAAATTTGACAATCGTTTAGACATACCTACGATTGATCTCAATTAGTATTCAAATTTTATCTGGGTTGAATATAGTGGCAACTTACCATCAGGTGGACTGCATACTCGTTTGCTTCTTTTATAAAAAAGACAAGTTTTCAATGGAGTTACATCTGAATTGAAGTGACAAAGTGAACATGCGCATCGTCAGCCGGATCCAATTTGTGACACTTTGTAACAACAATTGTACAGCTTTGTTACAACAACCGTCGCATGCAACGTTCCAGCCAATTGCCACTAAACGATCCCGATTGCAAGTCACGTGGCCGGGGCAGTGTTGCCAAGTATTTATAAACTTTCCACAGCAAAAATAAGAGTATTTAAAATACCCAAATTTCTCTGGAAACCTCCCAAATTTTCGATTTATTTTATAACTGAAGGTGCTAAGAAAGGGCGCCGTGTTACCTATCTGACCTTTTGAAGGGCTGGAACCCCTGTGGTTCAACTCCGGCGGCACCACCGGCACACCTATTTCTACCTAACAAGCGGTAGTGTTAAGCACTGCTGTGTTGTTGCTTAAAGGATGTGGTAAGGGAGACATACTTATTCGCGTATTAGGCTTTCCAACTTAATCCCTACTCCCGGGTAGCAACGCATTTATGACCTACCTACCTGAAATAAGACTCTGTTCTTATCTGGGGTTGATTACAAATATCCATGGGCGGCCGTGGTCACCATCAGTGGATCTATGCTCGTTTGTTACTCCTTATATAAAAACCTGCAGTAAAAACATGTTTTTTCGATTTTTGTGATGTGTTAGAATAGTGTATAATAGAGTATGAAAGTCCTCTCCATCAAAAATAGCTAAGACAGCTGATAGTGATTACGAATATCCTGGAATCTCAGCGGGCACTTAATTTCAGGTGGGGACCTCCTTTACCTAGGTGCTTCTGTATAACTACCAGCTTTAAAATTATAATTATGTAATGAGATAAACGTCATGAGAGAAAGTAAAGGAGCAGATGCGCCTGTTTAATTATAAGAGCAATATATGATCTTACCTTGATTTTGTTACTGTATTGAACGACGTTAAGGCGCAAAGTGCTTATAGAGTCCCTGTTGCGTCTTATATCTAATTATCCGTAATTAAATTAGTTTTCTGTTTTGAGTCTGGATGCATTTTACTCGTCAATTTTTTTTTATAATTATAACTGTCAGATAATAAACAGGCCATCTTATTATAGTGACATTTAATAAACAATTGCATTTGAACCAGGAATTTGATCTCCAGTCGACGGATGCGATGCCACTCCTGAGTTCTATGATGTTCCTTCCATATTAAAGTTAATCAGCATTCACACCCTTTCTCTTAAAAACAAGGAAAAGGTGTGTTTATGGCATCAACATAATCTTATATGCATGAGTACAAAAAGCATTGTATAAATTTCTCGAATTACACTCGAGACAAATTCAAATTATCTAATAAATTTATTTAATTTACAGATCAGCGCTGGTCGCAATCGCAGCATTCCTAGATGCCTTCCAGAAAATCGCAGACGCGGCAACAAACGCTAGAGGTAAGTTTAGTTGAATAATTATAGTCGCAATATCAACACCCGCCTATATTTTGTTAATAGACAGTCATTAGGCTTTAAGATAATCTTTAGTGACTTGTTTGTTCAACAGGAGAGATGTTAAAACTTAAGTTTTCTACTTTTTCAGCTCCACCTTTGTATGCCCGTGAATACAGTTGGTTTTGATTTAAATTGTGTTATATACCATAAACATAAAAAAATGAGTTTTATCGAGCGACATTCAACAAACTTTGTAGTTTTTTTTATATTTTTATTGTATAGCTATTACTATTTTTATTGCATGACGTTTAGGTGCATGAAAAGTAAAAGGATATAATATAATATAAAATGTTTTGAACTCCCTAAAACTTATTAAGGTAAGTAACACGTAGGTACCTACCTATACCAGAAGTAGGTTATAAATAAAAATTCGAAGTCAAAATTCAATTCATATATTATTTAATTTAACTTATAATAATTTATTATAATTTTAAATATACCTTAATATAATTATGTGACCTAATTTAATAAGCTAATTCTCTAGTGATAAAATCTACCTAAACTTGAGGTAATTGTATATTCGTTCATCGAGCATTCATGTGTTTGTGTATACGAATCGTATGAAAAGTATTTTTAAAATAAATAAAGTTAATTAAAGAGAGTCAATACTTTGTTATGAAATAGTTGTAATTAAAAATATTTTGATTAAAATCGATAACGGGAAAAAAGGGATTGCGACTAACAATATAAGAATGTATTTGACGTAAGCAGAATATCGTTATAATCATATAATAGGCGAACTTAGTGGACTGTTCACAAAATTCAAACACAAGAAAAAATTTGAAAACATGGCAATGTAGGCCTCGCCAATCTTACGAACTATGCTGGAATGACTGAATTGGATCTTAGCAGCATTGTATACCGATGATGATCATAGAGATTTTTAACAATAACACAAATTCAATCAAAATATACTTTGAAACAGCCACATGCATACTTGACTAGTATGGCTAACAACTAGAAATACGTTTAAGATACAAGCTAAGGTTTACTAAACACAAAAGGTTACAATTGTCAAGTCATTAAATAATATGTTTAACTATTATAGAACTAATATGTTATCCAACTTATTTATAAACACTCAAAAGACGTATTTCACTTATTATATCTCGTTTGTAATAATTCTTTAACGATAAACAGATAGATATTAGTAAATAGATAGATATCTATTCGAAATATTTAATTTTCAGATGAGCGCTGGTCGCTATCACAGCATTCCTACACGCCTTCCAGAAAATCGAAATATTTAGATAAATAAGACAGTTTATAATAATTCCTTAACGGTAGAAGAAGTTACACTGAGTTATACGTGAATCAGATATATGTACCTACTTGAATAATAATACAGAACTTAGAAGAGATAGAAAATGCTGACGGAAATTACTAGACGTGAGAGTATACTTTTAATACTAATGTTTAATACAGATAATAAACATTTATATTAAATTATACGTTCAATTAAGCGTTTATTAATTAAGAGGATAACTTATACTAATTAAGTCAGGCTTTGGTCTAATAAATAGAGCTATGAAAACAGGTCGTAACAATACACGATGAGCCTTCCTAAAATGATTTATAGTCGTAGTGTTTACAAGGTTACAATAATTCGCATACAACTGAAAATCTGTACGAATGTTTTGAACACCATTATAAACGAAATGTGAAAAATCCCTATTAATTTTTTGCAGACCTGGGGGTCTGCAAAAAAATTATTCAAAAGTTATTCAAATTTATGAAAAAGTTGTTCAAATGTTATTCAACGTTAAAGATTGCAAATCTTGGTTATTTGCGTTGTTCAACCAAACGATAAGTTGTTTCTTAAAAACATGTAGATCATGTTATATAGATCGAATTATGTAACAAAAAAATCTCCAAAGTATCATCTTTCGAGTCGGAGAAAGAGTCACTGTTTCGGAGATAAAACGATTAAAATCGTCGAAAATCTGCGTTTTTCATTGCTTGGTTCTGAATTGGATTGAATCCGATTTTCATTGTGATTTTTATGAATTAGTCTACCAGGATAAAATTTGGCAGTTGAAGACCATATCCTGCGATGGGGAAGTCTATTAGGCCCATGCCATTGTTACGCTGCTGTACAAGAGTTGGCAAGATTTACGCGCTTTTGTCATTCATCATCTTGTATATCCAGTCGACGTAGTCATAAACGTTAGTGTAGAAACCGGGTTTGCCCTCCGTCCCGCACGTTACGTAGCCAGATGAGACGACCCCGATCAATACGAAGTGGAACACATCTTTGTCTTCAAACATCAACGGGCCGCCGGAGTCACCTTAAAAGATACATTTAAAAAATGTTACTATTTTGTTAGATTATCATCTTCGTCTACTAACTTTAGTCTCACGCTTCGTGGCGTTTCAGTAGCGTTTAGTGAATATCGATTAGAAAGTTATGAATCTCCAATTTTTTTTTGTTACGTCAAACCATGTGGCATTTGATCATACGCCTTTGACACGACTATTTTCTATTGAAACACGTAATAATAATACATATAAGATATTTCTACTTAATGGCAGTGTTAAGCTCTCTTGTGTTTTATCTTGAAGTTTGTGGCAAGGGACAAATAATGATCCGACGCGTTTTAACTTAGTCCTCAGGTGTAGAAACGCAATTTGTGGCGAACTTCAAGTAAGACTGTTCTTATCTGGGGTTGATTGCGTATGTCCGTGGGTGACAGTGGCCATTTACCATCTAGTGGACTACATGCTCGCTCTATATTCCCATGTTACAATAACATCCTTTCATCTATATACCGCGCAAGACGTTGTTTAATTTTGTAGATGATCAACTGACCTATTCAGACCACGGGCTATGCATGCGCGCTTCAACAGTTCGTATAGACATATCTACTCGTATATTACCTTTACAGCTGTCCTTTCCCTTTTCACCGCCAGCACATATGTGAGTGTACCCGGCCAGGTTAGACTCGCATTCCTCCAGCGGCACATACGGCAAGTTCACAGATCTCTTCACATCGCTCGCTTCTAAATTGTCGCCGATACCCCATCCCGCTACGACGAAATTCGTAGCTTTGGTGAATTCGCGTCTGAAGTCCCTGGTCGGCAAACAAATGGGTCTGATGAAATCTGGAAAGTTAAAAGTCTCAGTATCGTCAATTGTTTCTGTTTCACTGTTTAGACTCGCTTCTTCATCACTGATACACCCATAATAACCGTATGTTAAATAACGTTAATATAAAAAAATTATACCTAAATTGCAATTGTGGATGACAGTTTCGCACACGCAATAGTAAGGCAAACCAGTCTTTATTTATATTAAAATAGTAATGCAATCTATATTTACATTTATTCATTCGTTTGCCTTTTGTGATTCGTCACTACCAGTTTCCACCTAATGTCAGCAGTGCTAAGCGCTGCTGTGTTCTGTTTTAAAGCCTGTCATAAACAATTAAGGATGTCTTCCTTACTTACTTACTTATTCGTGGCTCCAACTTAGTCTTCAGTGGTAGCATCGCATCTGTGACCGACCACAGGGAGAAGTCTAATCTTTCCTCGAGTTGATAACAGATGTCTATGGGCGTCAGTGGCCATTTACCATCAGCTGGAATGGATGATTCTGTGCTACTCATTATCAAAATGTTATTTACCTGAGAAATCTACCGATTCAGTCATTGTGACCAAGGCTATATCATTTTTAACTGATAAAGGATCATAGTCCGGATGCTTTACAGTTCTTGCCACGGGTACGATGGTTACGGTGATGCTGTCGTTACCACCACCGTTGGACTCCACATAGTCGGTGGGGAACGATGTTACGTTGTACTCTGATAGACGCACCTGCTGCCTGGAATTTAATTACAAAATCAAATAATTAGCACTTGAGGTCAAAATCAAATCATTCTTCTTGAATGTCAGAATTCTTGTTGAATGTCAATAATAATATTATCACAACTTTGCAAGGTATTTTGTTATGGGGAAGAAGGAAAACTAACAAGTAGTAACCCTGGTGGAGTGGTGGTGGTTGGTAAGATGGTAGAATCCTTTGCGGTTCGAGTATGGAGGGGCAACCGCCACACACATTTCTACTCAATATCATCAGGGTTAAGCGGCAAAGAAAATAATAATCTTTTAATAACATTAACTTACGGTATGCTACTACGTAGGCAGTGTGCGGCAGTCAAGACGTGTTTTTTAGAGATAAGACTCCCGCCACACCTGAACTCATTAGGCTCGTACTCAAGAAGCACCAACCATGGGAACTCGTCGATTTCCGTAGCCTTACCGCCTGGAAAAAGTTCAAAATTATCGTGAAACTACGAATAAAATCATATACGGTATGATGCGCGAACGCTTTAATACCTTGATTAGCGGTCGCATTCGCTATGGCAAAAAAGAAAAACTTCCAGATAATATGCAAAAATTCTGATCTAGGAAGGGCCACAGGTCGCATCGCATTATAATTTTATCATAGCGAGTTCTCTTCCGTTACAAAACCCTTCAACTCCTTCGTGATAACTCCAATAGTACCAAATCGAACTCACCAACAATTCGATGCGAGCTGGTGACTTCAACTCCACAAACGTCTGACATTTGTCCGGTATCCTCCAATAAGTCTAGGAACGTCTGGATGGTGGCCGTCTTGTTCTTGCCGACGTCTTCATTCCTGATCAACGTCTGGACTGGAAGCTTTTGGCTTATCCTGTTCTCGACGTCGTTGGCCGTAGAGCCTATCGTGTTCACGTTTGTCGAATGGATTGGCGTCTCCGGGAATAATACTGGGTTAGCCACCAATCTCGGCCATTGCGCCATTGGTGGACAGCATACCTGGAAATGTTGCAATGTAGTATTTAAAAATTGTTATTTCAAAATAACCAGATTTTCGAGGTCATTCAGAGACTCTTAACGTTTTTGACGGATTGACTCTGATGAGATCTTCACAATATTAGTAGTAATTTAGATCAAGAAGTAAAGGTAAGGTTACAATAATTCGCATAGAGCTAAAATTGGTACGAATATTCGGAACGCCATTATAAATGAAATGTGAAAAGTTCACATCAATCTCAAAACTGCGATTAAAATTTTTAAAAAACCTGTGGACTTCATATTATACTATAGTGTGCCGCGTATACAAGTATCTATTATTGGTTGTATGATCGTAAATACCCTATTTTGGGTATATTATCAAGTTTAAGTGTGGTTTGGTAATCAACATCAACCCCTGTTTAGGTGTCAATTGACAAAATAAACAACGCTTTCTACACTCAAAGCCCCACACTAGGATTTATTCATGTCGTGGGTGCCATGGACACACAAAAACCGAAAACAGGAACACCCAGACTCCGAACAGACATCTAAACTCGTCATTTAGATGTCCGTCTGGCCCGGAACCTATCGCTTGTTGGACCGGTATGGTAACCGCTCCGTCACGCGGTTGGTCATAACTTGAATTGTCACTGTACCTTTAGCTTCGCACCCTGACTGCCGCAAGAGGCCACGGATTGTCTGAAGAACGTCTCTTCCGCCTGTGTCTTCTGTTTCTTCTTGTAGATGTCCTGCAAGGGCTTGCACTTGGTCATCAACATGCACGTCCCCGCGTCTGAGTTGGGGACTTTGCATATTTTGCTTGGAACTGGAAATAAGGACTTATGTAAATACTTGACCCGTTACATTAAAATTCGACCATAAATAAATTCAAATAAAATTTTAACTTGATACACCGAAATAAAAAATCAACTTTTAAATTCACCTTTTTTGTCTGTCATTAGAAAAAATACTTTTTATAAGGAAAATGTAATGTAATTTGCTAAACTGTATTTAAAACAACGCATTTTAAGATACGAGTAGATATCTGATATAGTTGATCATATGCATCCAAGATGTACACAACACATGTTTTATTTTGTTCTTCGTAAAACCGACTTCGAAAAGGAGGAGGTTCGATGTCCGGATGTATGTATTATTTTAATTTAAAATATGTGTGACACTTGTTTTACATAGGTATTATCATTCAATAAAGCTTTCTGCATCAATTTTAACTTATAGGTTCCTAATCTCACACATGAAATATCTCTCAATCAATCTCTCTCAATGAAATATTTTTTAAGTACGGATGAATATATTTTTGTGACAATTGTAATATAAGAGATGTACCTTCCTACTATACGGCATGAATCTAAAGTTGTACATACGGGCGTGTGCATAATTATACTTATTTGAATATTGTTATTTATATGTATGTATAAACTGTATGTATGGCTGTTTTTCTGTCTGTGAAAGAAAAGTATCGGCAAAGGTTTTTTTAACGTCAATGCTAACAGTGTTGTTGCGTAACAGTTAACTTGTATCATTCATGATTTTACTTTTTTTGGAAATCACCAATGTCAAACTAAAAATACCACCTACGTATGTTTACCTGTATCAGTTATATTTATGGATTTTCCCGCGATATCCCAGTTATAAAAAATAGTAGGTACTAGTAATTTTATTTATAACCACTACAGATCATGAACTTATTATTCTAATGAATGTTAATTGTTCAATGCGCACGTGTCTCGTAAACGAGTGAAGACGCCACTTGACACAACGCCAATTGCAATTTGCTATGAAATACCACTTTGTGCCGGGAAACTTGTTTATCACTATTGTAGACCTAGCGTTTGCCGCTGACTGCGCGTGGGCTTGTAGATATGTAGCTATGTACAATTGAATATAAGTAGTTAGTTTATTTACTTATGGTGATGGGAAAACTACGTTTAAGCATTTTTTATTATCTTAACCGATCCATTAGTTTATTTCCTTATTTGATGATGCTGCTGCGTTAATTCGGTTGATTATTTCTTTTATTATGATACATGATATATAAATATGATATCACTTATATATGTATTTTGTAATTCGGTCTCTGCTTCTTCAAATAAAGCCTTTTTTATTTATTGATTTTATTACAATTATTTGAAGCCCATTTCATAGCAACAACATTTATCGCTGAAACATTCGTGATATTACCAAACAAAGCCGAACTATTAAAACTTCATTTACAAGTACAGATAGCAAAAGTATCATGGCAGTCAAAATTATATTTTTCTACTAAATATTTGAAGGTTATGGCTCGTGTCTACTCGTCTCTAGTGTTAGGGTAGGTAATGACCATAATACTCGCAGTACACATTGATTGGAAGAATATAATTTTGTTTGACACGTCAGTACGTACAAACGGGTACATAAGAGTTCATGCACCTTCAGAATTCTTATTGTTATAAATATTCTCAATTTAGATTCAAAACGAGTAAATTTTTCTTTTCACACGCCCAAAATATCAGGGGCATACCCTGTCTCACGCGATCAAACCAGTTATACTAATAATGTTACATAACAGTTTAGTATTTAATAACTAATGTTATAAAATTGTTAATGTGTTTTTGTGCTATCTGCAGGAAAAACGGTTAGAATATGCTATTTACACGTACTACTTACGTATTTGACTTATCAAGACAGACCGTTGTGCCAATTTTAATGTGGTTTTCAGTCTTGATAGCATTGCATTTGACTAATACAGTGTATGCAGTATTACCGCTTGGTAATTGTAAAGTAATTGATAATAGAAAATGACGTACCTGCTACGAAAACTGTGGTCTCAATTAATGTTGCAATTCTGTATTTACGTGTGTGTTGTGAATTTCTTTCACTGCTTCTTTTTCGTTACGAAACGGATAACGATGTGATAGTTGATTTTCTTAAGACGTTCTAAATAGTATGTTTTTTGGTTTAATTATAAAAAAAAATATTTGGTTAAAAGAATGAATTGAATTGAATTTCTTTCTTGTTTAGATACGCAAATTTCTTGACTATTTTTTTTTCTGCAACTATTATTATTAGGAGAAAGGAAACGAAATAAATTTAAAAATATATATTTGTGTGACTTTGTGAAACAAAATTAATCAGATTTACTCTTAATTTTGGAGAGATGACTAACAAAGAGTCAGCGTTCTTTTTTAGATATATTGACTTGTACGAGTATGTCTATAGAGGCACAGGTGCATGTAGTAGATAGGTATTTGTCTAATAAAAAAACCCAACCCAAGTATATGAAGATATGTAATGATATTTGTGACTTCATTAAGATTATGGGAAATTATGGGAAAATCTCTCTGAATCACTACTGAGAGTAAAACTAGTAAAGGTGGTAATTATCGTGAATGTACACTTAAAGACTCATATTTTTCACTGTTTATTATCCAGACTTGGCCAACGATAAAGTCTAGTTTGATTTAAGGACCTACTTGGAATTTGCTTCATAAAATTGCCGTCTGATTTGGTTATTAAATATTATGTATAATAATATATGTATTTATAAATGTATTGAATGACTTGTTAGAAGAGTGACGTGTAATTAAATTAAATTTTACTACGTAAATGTCAATATTTAACAGTAAATTAAATTTTCTATCCAAATTTATTTATAAAAATTTCATTCCACACACCAAAAAAATAATAATTCCAATAAAATTGAAGTAATTTTGGTTTTGGTTATGCTATTTAACGTCTTAAAAAATAGATGCGCAGATAAGTGGTATTATATACGAATATTTTTTAAATACTTAAATATTAGTAAAAACTGGTTTATAGTATACGAAAGGAATACGCTAGCGGAGCCGCGAGCGATTCGTCAGTGATGTACCGTTACGCCTATAGAGATATGTTGGTTCATGTCGGAACGATTGACATGAGTCATATGGCATATTCGTCATAAGCTTGTTTTGTAATTGTTTCTGAAATATATGTCTCTGGAGTTTTATGTCGTTTTGCTGAAGTTGCAGCCCTCGTAAAGGTCCAAAAAATTCAATATGATAAAACAAATGCCAATTTTTTTGCAATGTTGAAGTCATATTTAGCAGTCAAATGACTCACATCATTTACGCAAATTGTTTCCGAAACAGGCTTCTGAAAATGCACTCGAGCATGTTGTTGTGGAAACATTGGACATATTTCGGACAACTCAAAGTATAGGCCGCCCAAATGTGAAAAATTATATTTAAAATGTCACGCTTCTGTATAACAAATGTGTCATTACAAGTACCAAAAAGAGTAGGTTTTTCGGATTTCGTTTATACAAAATAGGCTTTCCAGATTTATTAAAATCTATTTAGAATGTTACGTAGGTAGCAATTGTGTGAAATGAAATGAATTGTTTTAATACGCATAGGAGGCACTTACACGTTGTCATTTACAAGTCTTCTTATTCTACCACTGGATCGGAACGCGGCCTCAATAGTAATTACATTACAAATCCAAAAAATGGATTAAAAAGTGTTATTCTATACAGTCAGTTTTTTCTAATTAAACATCGCGATATGTTTGGTTATGTCTTTAATCGAAGTTTTCCTCATATATCCCCTGATCTGGGGAAAGCTTCGCTTCTTCGCTTCGACATTCGCTGCGTCAGAGGGGTCGTCAATATATTGCCGGTTTTTAAGATAAGTTTTTTTTGCACACATTTGCCGCTCAATATGTGTTATTAGGAAATATTATGTGATTTGTATAGTGTTCCGGAATGACTCATTGCTACTTGATAATAAGAATAAGAATTTGTCCCAATTTATAAAATTTTATGATCAAAAAGAATAGTTTGAGATTACCGAATCTCAAACTATTCTCAAACTAACGGATATAGATAGATATTTTTTTTTATGTGCGTTGACATGTATGTCTGCCACATTGCTAATCATACCTACATACAATAACGTGCACTTTTTATTTATTTTTTTGTTTGAATGATGTTTGCAATTATTTAAAATCACTCATTACAGTTTCACGAAGTCAATTTAATAGCTTCTAATTTGATGCAAAACATAATGGTGTGCATTTGTTTATCTCTCAATGATTTAGTCATTCGATACGTTTGCAATATTAATTGTATGTTGACGTCAACGCCCTGTGACTGGATTATAATCGTGACATGAAAGTTTAAATTTAAACACTAGAGTTAACATACACGTCAAAAATACATACTACTAGATGATCCCGCGGTTTCACGAGCGTTTGAAAAGTAAATCAATAAACATGTCGCGAGATTGACACGGCGATAAAACAAAATAAATGTATCCCACGGGA
>DWPV01003575.1:0-14967 GCA_018251915.1 Urbanus proteus proteus | reverse complement strand
GACGGACAGACAGCGGAGGCTTAGTAATAGGGTTCCATTTTTACCCTTTGGGTATGGAACCCTAAAAAGTACCTACCATAAAAAAACGAATATTTATTGTGTTTTTAGAAATTACTTACACATAAAAGTCTTTCATAATATTATTTCATCTGTAAAATTTCTCCGAATTTTTTTTTTGATATTTATGTAATAGTTAGATAATATGATAGATTGACAAACCTGACTGAAATTTAGCAATTATTAATTATGTACACTGTGCTTTACATACGAGTATTTCAACCTCCTGCCTGAACTACGCGTGGAATGTTCATATGTTATTACCTTCTCTTACACAATAATGTAGATTCCATACAGATTCTATTCAATCCGATTCTATAGGTATTAAACTAAGAACCCTTTTAGTTTAGCTAAGAACAGTTTCCTTGCAAAGTCTCAAACGAAGAAACCTTCCGATTCTTTCAACTTGCACAACAGACTGTTGCAAAGTCTCAAGTCTCATCTATAGGAACAATGCAAAGCTTTCGAACTTAGCTTGAACTGTAACCAAAACAATAGTCGTTCCAGTGACCTATATTTGTTTCAGCGGTAAATAACAGATATCCGACTGCTACTTTGCAAATAGGATTCGTTAGTGAGGAGAAGCAGTCACTATCTAGCACAGTTGATTTCGGTAGCTTACGTAGTTGTATATTTTGTTTCAATATCATTAAATGTTTTAAAATACCAGAGTGAGGAAAGGAGTTTTCTTAATTTTAAATAAAGACAGGACAATATATTTTTTTACCAAATTTAATATTTGTGGTATTTCATGAAGTTTCAATTCTTATTAAAAAATACATAGTACCGGATGGATTCTGATTCATATATATTTATTCAGCAGTGTATTAAGCTCGACAACTTTCCTTATAGTAAGCTTGAATTGAACGAAATATTTCTAATGATAAAAAACGATATATTCGATCGGTATTCGTAGCGACTCGAGTATTGACGTAGCACTGCTACGCGAATCGTCAACGAGTATTCGGTATTCGAATAAGCCGTGACTTAGTCCCAACTCTAGTTCAAATGGACGTAATATTTTATGCCTATAAAACTTTTCGATGGGGTCTTAGGGAGGACAAAGGTAGGGATTATCGGGGCTAGTTACCTGCTTTTAATTCGGGTTGTTTCCAATTAATGTACTATTCGGCTCCCGACCCCGGTACATTACATTAATCTCTCACTTTTCACCTGTACCTTGTTTATTTGAGTTGTTGGTTTATATAGGTACGGGTAAATAAATTTGATGTTAGCAATATTTATAAGTGTACTGAATTATTGCACAATTATGTTAGGATTTTCCGTATATCAGCATTGGGGTAGCATAAAGTAGGAGCATCGGTATGTGGATTTATCACTACATTATTAAGTATGTCATTCCAATTAATTAAGTGGTTTAGACAACAGTGAAATATTAAATGTTACCACGTGCAATATAAATGAACAAATTGGTGGTTTAAATAATTAGTATTTTATTCCTATTTGTAATACGGAATTTTGTGTACCCGTGTTCATTTAAATGTTTATCGTAAAGATAATTATAACGTTGCACATTAATGCATAATGTGATAATACCACTTATCATAGTACAACTATCCGGAAATAGGTTATACAATCTTCTACAGCTACTAAGCTACTCATAAGTTTTTAATAAGTTCAAGGGAAATTTCCGGCGGACATCCCTTGTCTGCGAGCAAAAATAAGTTTTTCCGACAAGTGCTAGAAATAATTGTTCTGTAACTTTTATTAACTGTTGTTTAAGTTCGAATAACGAAAACAGAAATGTTTTGTTTTAACAAAAATATTCACCTATATATTTCCATAAACATTTATTTTTAATGATTGAAGAGAAACAATACATTGATTAAACCCTCATTTTTAAACGGTCTCGGTTGGATTTTAATTACAGCCTTGCTAAAGATTATTGTTATGAACTGGCGATCCAAATTATTATCATTGAGATAAACACTTAGTAACTATAGGAGTATTTTTTTATTTAAACTGACTTTTTGTTTAGACTGAATATCTTTGGTTATGTGCTAATTAAGTAGTAATTATTGTCATGACATATTCTTGACGTATTATTCTATTCTAATTAACTTCTTCACGTAATAAATCACGGAGGATAAATTAAGAATGCAGTGTTTCCGAACGTTATAGAATTAATACCATACTTATTAGAACGGTTATTAATCATAACCACAAATCGGTATTAGCCACAAACCTCAAACGTATCTGTGTCTACAGTAGATATTGCCTGTGATTTATAATTTACGAGCTGAATGTAGTGCAGTCTGTAAGTGCAAAGTCCTAGTTTGGATGAACAATGGCGGTGTGGACTATATTAGTGAGTGTGACCTATCTTCTGGCTTGCACGGAGGCTACGTATTACGACTACGACGATACGTACACTAAAACGTATGACTCCCTAATCTCAGGTAAGCTTAGATTTTAATATTTTCTCTAGTATTTCCACGTGTCAGATGTCTAGTACTTCGGCGTGATGTCTGTCTGGGATTTTAAAATAATGCCATGCGAAGATACCGAAATCTAAAATCTTGTATGAAAGTTTACCTACTTGTATGTATGTATGCGCTGACATTGAAAGACTTTTGCTAAAAGGAAACATATTTATTATTTTGTTCTTATAACATTTAGTATGTTAGAAGTACCTAAATAGCAGTACCGTGGCCTTGCTTCTTTGTAACTCAAACACGATAGAAAACATTTTTTCGCTACATCAACTAAAGCTCAATTTAAAAGTTCTTCATAACTTACGGACAGTAAGTAATAACGCTAATAAAGGTTTTTATACTTGTAGCATTACAAAGAAAACTTGGATCGTGGCACACCATGACCTAGAACACCAACCAACGATCAAGCGCAGAATTAAATAAATAAATAAAAAAGAGTAAACATATCTATTCGAGAGCAGACGGGACGTGCGTTTCCGTATGATAAAACCAAATCTAGTCGCAATTTATCTCACGGTGCTTTAACAACTAAATATAGAGAATTATAGTTACAGGAAGTAAAAAACCTATTGCCTACTTATAACTGTATAAAAATTAACAATAATAAAAAACACCCGACCAATAAATGTGTATAAAACAAAAAAAAAATGATACGTTTTGGACAATTAAATTTCAAAACAATAATAATAATTTGACCTAAGCATCATCGTCTCGGGGGACCGCTTAGTTTAGCAAATTAATATTAATAGTAGCACTAGTACTAGCAGTGTTGCATACTATGTTAGCAGTAGTAGAAGTAGTTCCAATTTAGCGTGCGAATATGTGTTTGTAGTTCTTGTATTATATTTTTTTGGTATCGATTATAAATTTTGATTACCTATCTACTATCTACAGCTGTCATTTAACATCAGGTAAGCTGCATGCTACCGTATCATACTATAAAACAAACATAAACCTTTCAAAACTTTTATTACTAAATTAAAGCGCTTTATAACCCAACAAATTTGATTTTCACTTTATGCCTGTCTCTTAGAAGACGTTTAAATTTTGTTACGACATTAAAAGACGATTCGCAATTTGAAGCTTCAGAACGTTCTCTAGTAGATAGTAACTTTTGATTATAGCCCTTAAGAAAAATTAGATTTAGAACAGAAGCCTTTGAGGGTGGTATAATTTAGCAGCCGAATAATGCAGTAAAATAAGTTAAATTACTTCTTTAAAATGACTGGTTTGTTTACTAACTGCTTGATATAACTTTAATTTCGCTGGCTGATTATTTTTCATAATAATTAAAAAAATACCTATTAGAAGTTCATTATTTAATACAACATAGACTTCCCTATAATGCGTGTATGTATCTATTACTGAAACTCCGTTTTATACTAAAGCCGACAGAAGCTAATGGCTTTTTTATCAGACGGTCTTTATTACCCTTTTAACAGATTATATTGTTCGTCTGTACAAAAAATATTCTGTCAAAAATAAGGTACATTTTATATGTATATCTTCCTGATTCTTGGAAGCAGTTACAGTATATTTTAAAAATTATGCCAATGTTCAGACAAAGCTTATATTTTTTATGATATTAGGAAAGAATTGTAAATGCTCGAGAAAATTGTTTAGTATAAAAAGGTTTTGGGAGGCACTTTGTTCTAGTTTAAGTTTTTGGTACCAAAAATCTGATAACAACAAAAATCTGGGAAGTACGAGGTAGTGACCAACTTGTGTTGAATTGTTTTCAAACTTTGTTTGTACAGCTTATGGGGACTCCCACGAGTCCATCGTTTTTCAATGCAGCAGTTGTAAAGCTTTTAACTAGACATAAGTAATACAATTGAGTACCAAATTCAGAAGATACTCTAGTATTAGACCATTATACGTAATATGAGTAGGTAGTAGTAAAAGTTTTAAACAAAAGAATTTTCGTGTAATAGTCAGATGAACAAAACCCGTTGTTTAGCAAGAAACAACAGAGATAACATTAAAGAAAACAGAGCTGAAGCTGAGGAAGCTTCAAAGAAACTATTCTATACGAGTTCTCCACTTAATACTTGTGTACGCGAACATTTGTGCCACTCGAATTACACAGGAAGTTGTCACATGATTGTTGTAGCATGTAATTGCGACGTTTGCAGAAACTATCTCGTTCCTACAGAATGTCGCTTTGCTTGTTGCAAACTTTCGACGCAGAGAAACCTCAGTACGAGCATCTTACTCTGTTGCTGGCAAGTGTGCATTGTACTTGGCGATTGCGACTTTTATGACATTTATATTGCAAACCGGTTTGGTCGATCGGATGTTAAGTGCGAGATCACAGACATCGCAGTCCATTGGCATCTGCAATCAATCCGTAATAGGACAGATCTTACTTAAAGTCGGTCACAGATGTGATGTTATCTGTGATGAAATGGAACATGTCGTATTCTACTTATTAAATATACATAGTAATACTATGTCTATTAGTTCAATTCTTCTGAATCTATTGCTTAAGTGCAACAACATCGTTCTGATATTGCACAATATAAAAGATACGGCAATTGAGCTGGAATTAGGGTTAATCTTTTCAAAATTACCTGCTTATTTAGTAACAAGAAAGATATATAAAAACGCTTGCCTTTTTATAATAAACAATGGTGGTTTTATTTAACACAATTCAGTAGTATTTTTATGTCCACATTTTGATGATGTTACGTGTCTCCTTTCATATAGAGATCAGATCAAGAGCGACATGTAAGTGCACTTGAGATGTGCCAGTAATTCATTACTGGAATGCACTTATCGACGTCCAAACTGGGTCGGTATAAAGTATCTACCCCACCAGATTTAATAGACTCAAAGAGAAAGAGCTCTATATTTTACACTGTGACAAATTTAAAGATGTTGTTTTATTGCAAAAAAAATTTTGTTTTTATTTGGAATTTCTTTTCTCTTTGCAAAAATGTACCCTATATTTTCCTCTATTTTATGATTGCCTACTTTCATATTAAGTTGCATATTCGGGCTAAGAGGCAAACAGCAAGTGCGCTTGAGATGCCCCAGTGACGTCACTAGCGGCACTCATCCCTTGCTGCTACCCCGGTAATACAATTTCCCGGCGCTCTCGTACTATTGCCGTCGTGGGGACAATTTGGCCTAATGCTTCTGCATCTCGTATAAAGCGCACATTGTTTGGACCATTTTCAGGAAAAGGCTAACGCGTAAGATAGTGAGAGTATCTTATGTAAATAAAGAGCTTTATGTTTAAAGTTAACGAAACTTTTGCGGGTTAAGCTTAAGCCTAATTTCGCTTTGGTCTCTTGGCCTTAAATACAGAGCACAGCGATTCTGATAAGACCCTATTATTACTTAGGGATGCTTATTAGTATATGGTCTGGAATTTTAGTGTGCTTATTTCAATTATATTAAATTCAAATCATTCATGTAGGTAACCAAACCTCATATATACCTACCTATCTAACTTTCGGAATGTTACTCTTCACTGAAATACTTACTTTAGTTTATAAATAAGAAATGGACAGAATAGTACTCAATTTCATACGCATATTCGCTTTCATATTTGTTTAGCCTCCTATGAAGAAAAGTAGGTAATACGATCCTGATAATACGGATTAATATAAGTGACGAAGCAGCAACAAGAGGTCTGAAGGAGCTGAAGATAATTAGATTCAGGATATTATTTACGAGTCAATAACAATAATCGGATAAAGACGGGGATCGCTTTGGCTTTGCCTCGTTAGGAAATAGTTAGGGCGCTTCAACAAACTTAGTCTTAACGCTATAAGGCAAGTGGTTAGATAACATGGGTTGGAGACAAGAAAACTGTTATATCATGTAATAAAGGGAGAAATGAAACAAATAATACTAAAGTACTTATATCTTATATCATCTACGAGTATCGAAACTGAAATGAAAGCCTCGGAAACAATTTCGCAGCAATTTTTGTTACTATTTCACGTTCTACCGATTTTATCCTGCGAAAAGACATCTCTGCTGAATGATCTTATTGGCTGAGTAGCGATATACGAATTATCTATCTTTTATATCCATGTAAACAACTCAACCTATACAAATAAATAAAATTGAAGTGTCTCTTTGTGATTTCAATTTTACCGAGATTACGTAGATTGACGACATTAGTAACAAAAAATCTCACATGCTCTTTAAAATGTCAAGTCCAATTTATCTGAATGATGAATATAGTTTTCTGTTCTAGGACTGGGTGTTTATGAATTTGACTTTGTGTGTCCACGGCACCCACAACATAGGAAAATCCTACTGTAGGGCTATGAGTGTAGGAAACGTCTTGTTTAATTTGATTTGATTTTATCAGTACGTATAGGACTACGTTCGTTGCAGTTTCCTATACGAACTTGAAAAGTCAATGGCATAGTCAGGTTTAATCAGTGATTTAGCGACAGTCCGACACATAACCTCTCGGGTTCATAGAGATAATGTACCTATTTAGCAATCCGATAATGCGCCCTGTATCCAATAGATTCATTAACTGCACTGTTTCTCTAATCCCTGAATAGACAATACATACAATAGTGCTAGTTAATGAACCAAATGTTAATGGATCTGGCATTTGAATACCTATCTATCTTTGTGATATGAATTTAATTAAAGAATTCATTGAATATCTTTATATTCCAAAACTTTTGACAAGGGTAGATTTATAATTGTAGAACTATTCTATATCAATATAGATCTTCTTTTGCACCTACAGATTTCTAGAAGTCTGTCAATAGGTAGCTACTGCTAAACCTACGAACTTAAAACATTTCAGTAGGTACCTATACGTATATATGAGTCGACGTATACTTCATAATTTATATGTTACTTATCGTAATAATTTTTCGTACTAATTCCATAATACTTACTTATATCACTTTGTTCAAATTATTTATACTTTGCGCTTTGTATTAAACCCATACGAAGTTTGATATAGGTAGTCGTATCGACTTACAGCATTACTCAATATTAGGTACATGTCTATCGGGTATTTTGATAATGGCCGACGGATGGATCCCGGGATTAATTAACTGGATACACTATCATTAATCCCCTCGTACTATTGATTCGACTTAAGCTTACTAAAGCAAATATTTCATTATGTTATTATTATATTAACTTATACAATTCCTATTATTAAATATCCTCCTGTGAGATGGTTAGAACTATATAAAAAAATAGAGGGGTTCTACATTGTGCGAAACACTTTAAACAAAAATATGAATTCATTTCTCATTATGTAAATTCATTTGTGCAAAACAGTAGCAAAACAAAATTTAAATGAATCCAGGGACATTCACATACTGTTTTATTGATTGCGATAACTGAAAACTATTCCAAAATAGCCTAATAATGGAAAAGCGTTCCTCATCTGTTTCATCCCTCCTTTTAACAACACTCAATTTACATTGAACATTTTTATTCCGTAATTTAACACCTCACAAATTTTCACATAATCATATTTCATCGTTATTATAACCCTTTCAAATCGCTGAATTTTAACTTCATAAATTGCAAGCATCATTTGCATGTAGGCAAGGACCTAATGACCCTCATAAAATGTTAATGACCAAGCAGGAACGATAAGCGAGTGCTTAAAACGGGGATTTAAGTAAAAAGCAGTAAGAAGTCCCTCGCATTACTGAATATAATAATGTGGAAAGGAAACAACGATGCAAACAGTGAGAGATTTTCCTTAGGAACATAATCGTAGCGTGGAAGGAAGGATGCTTAACTCTACCTTTTCGTTCCCTGAGGGTTCATTTTGCAGAATATTATAACGACTGACTTGTTTTCTTCGCTTACTGTATTACGGACGTTACGTGCGAAATGGTATGTAATTGTGTCAGTTGAGAATTTTCAGCAAACTGCTTGTGTAATCTTATTTTTACTATACGAGCTTCTTCATTGCTAAATGTAACGCTATGAAATAAAATGCAAAGTGAAGACTGATATGTTTTAAAATTTTCATGCACTTTTCAGATATTTATCAGTTTTTGATAAAGGAAATAAAGAAATCGAATGTCGTTTTCAAACTAAGTACCTACGTACTTCCTTCTGATGTACCAACCAACTCATTTCAAATTAAATAGGTATTATTACATATTGATATTATTGCATTTTATTTTAATGACTTACTTTAATTGCACCAAAACAAAGCACATTTAACGTTAATATTATTTTATTTATTCTTAACATAAAACTATTTAAAGCGCAAATTCCGAAATATCTTTTTGAAAAATAACCGAAGTAAAGAATATGGGTTACCACAAGTATGCTCGTGGCTCCCTGGGGTCATGTACCATATTAATACGAATTTAATTCTGGCCTACTTGGTCATGTACCATATTAATACGAATTTAATTCTGACCTATTTTACGTAACTAAATGAAGGTGTGTTTAATAAGGTGCATTTATTCCATTAAAACAGGAATTACTCTGTTGCATCAGAACTAAGTATTAGTAAAAATTAATAATTTCAATTAGTAACATGGATATTTAACGCTTGTTACTAATTTTATTACGTACCTACTGAAATTAATGAAATTGTACGTAGTTGAATACAAATAATGTGTGAAAAGCGATAGAATCAGTAGGTACCTACTGGTGCTGGTACCACTGCGACACCTACTTCTAAGATGAAGCACTTCTTCTTTCAACCAGCGTTTCGGTTGCTAACTCACTTATATTATGAGGTAATAGGACAGAACTTCATCCTCAGAAGCGGCAGCGTAATTGAAATAGTTTAATGATGGAAATTCTGTTCTATTTGAAGTTTGTTACAGATGTCCATGGACAGCTTTGACCAAATACACATCTGGTACACTGCGCGCTCGTTTGCTACGGTAATCTTATAAAAAATAGGGTTTGCGGTGCTTCCGCAGTCAAAGTACAGTCTTGTAACACCATTAACATAATTTCTAGTTGCCTTTAACTTTTTATTCTCGTTAGCGCGGAGTCCCGGTATTTTCGGACGTCCACCAACTAACGAGCGCAAATATTACTGACAAAACTTGCCAAAAGTTAATCTGAGCATCAAACTAATCCGTTCCTGGAGCACTTTGGCAACTTTGCTGTGGAAAATCAAGCAGCAAAACACACTAGGTATCTTAGATCTAGGTATCTAGGTAATGCCGAGTGGTTTGAGTTTGAACTCCGGGCAAGCAAATATACGGGTGTGTTATTCTAAGATACCTATTTGTGTGCATTAAAATATACGATATTCAAAAAGAAGTCCCATACAAATTTTAAATCTGATAAACTCTACACTGATAAATAATTTTATCACTGTAGATTTATAGCCAAGCCCAATTATGCTAACTATATTTGAGTAAAATGTTGAAATGTCTTATTTTGTATAGGCCTACGTAGACACCTACCATGGTACCTACTGAAATGTACTTATATCAGTATTGGAACTGTTTTTCTTAATCTTAGTCTTAATCTTTATGGTTGATTACTTATTAGTTGCCTAGAAGAAATTGTAATAAGCCCTATACATTATGGCCGGTCAATAGCAGTCTCTTCTAGTCTGTACATCTATGTATGTGTGTGTTATGATGCTTGTCCACACCAGTCAGAAACTTATGTTTTATATAAAACATATCAAACATAAGTTTGTAATACACACGGGCATGATGCATATAAATGTATATTTTAGTGGACTATATTATTTAGTGTACCTATAGGTAATGTATAGGTAATATCATATTGGAAAATTGAATACAATGGTTACTTACTAAGCAATAATAATGTGGTTTTATCAAATGGATACTATTAATGATGTGGTTAAAAACCAATTTAAATAATATGTTCTGCTAAACATGTTACCAAACAAAGTAGGTAGGTACACAGTGATTCGTGTAGATAATTGGACAAACTTGGACGTTGGTTTAGAATTTTATTTTACTAAATAATAATATCTTTTTAAATAAACGTAGATGGATCTAACTTTCCCTGTATTCTATTTTAAGTAGATTTTTATTAAATCAAATTTGGAATACGTATGTATTTGGAATAGAGTATGGAGCTACGCTGCTACGCCGGTAAATAAATTAAAATACTATCCAATAATTATTCACGTTCATAAATACCAAAAAA
This sequence comes from Urbanus proteus proteus, assembly GCA_018251915.1. NCBI lineage: Eukaryota > Metazoa > Arthropoda > Insecta > Lepidoptera > Hesperiidae > Urbanus > Urbanus proteus. The sequence continues at coordinate 4,342 of DWPV01003575.1, read as the reverse complement.
TACTATAGATACCTCAGTATTTACATATTTATCAGCTTAGGTTAGGATCATGAATACTGAACACAATATTCTTTCACCGAGTAGAAATATGACACAGTAATCTGTAAAGGGGTTTTCTTTCTGCGAATGGGTTGTTCCAATTGTACGTCATTATGTCAATATCTCACAGTTTTTCGTCCGTATATCTCTCATTTTGGTCTCCATTGGTGTCATTATCAACACATCAGCAATGTGTTTATTAACAAGGATGCGTGCATTAACAAGGATGTCCTATCAGTACGAGAGGGGGTTAAGGTCATAGGTCACCAATCTGGCCTCGTGTGAGTAACGAGAATACTTTACACAATAATATGTATATTATATGTAGGTAAATGTTAATAAAGGAAAATATAATTCCAAGTGTGATGCACCTATGTATAAGAATTGATGTTTAGTTCGAAGTTACTTTTAGAGATATATGCTGAAATGTTTGAAGTTTTCACAATAAAGGAAGATAACAAGAAGAAAACAAAAAATCTCTTTGCGATATTTAGTATTTAGTTATGAAATAACAGCCTGTAGCGTAAGCCAACAGGTAGAAGTATCTATGTGGCTACTATATAAATTGTCCTGTAGGTCAAGACATAACAATGGTTCCCCAGCGAGCAGCGGTATTGTGGCGTGCTCGACAAGTTGCTACGCCACAGTGCCAATACACGCCGATACTTAGCAGTAGGCCCATAAGTTTACTTGGCTCTTGTAGAACTAACAATAACTGGAACACTGGTGGATCTATTTGATCATCTTGTTTTACAACTTAAACTAATGATATTGTATCTGTGTGTTCAGTTATACTGATTGGTTTTTAGATGGTACTTAATTAACGATCTTTTTATTTTCATAATACTGAAGCAGCATGATGGTAAGTGCTTAGTGCCGTCAATTGACAACAGTAATCAACTCCAGATAAAATTATAGTCTTATGCGAATTTGCCCACAGTTGCGTTCTATCCTTGAGGACTAAAAAGGCCTCGGGTAAGTCCGTATCCTTTACCATACTCTTCAGACCAGAACACTATAGGTACTTAACTCTTCACTTAACAGGTGTGGTTGTAGTGCCTCCGGAGCTAAACCAGACAAGGATTTTACAACCTTAAAATTATACGTACATTATTCCATTTTTTTTACTACTTACTTAACATTGTTTTTGTTTGTCTACAGAGAGTCGCACGTGCACATCCGCTGAATTTAGATGCAAGACTGGGCGATGCGTGCCGTTGTCATGGCGCTGTGACAGCGAGAAGGACTGCTCTGATGGCTCCGATGAAGAACCTGGCACCTGCAGTAAGTGAAATTCATTCTAATTACATTAAACACATTTTAATCATAAAAAATTTATGAGAACAATGAATCAAACAGTTTTCAGCTAAAGCAATGCGTAACGATAAATTCTCCATTTGTCTACGTACTTACAATAGGTACCTATAATAATATTATTTTATAGATCAATTCATAATATTTAATTAAACTTAAACAATCATAACTATAGTTATAGGTAGGCACGACCTAATACAACTTTAGGAATATTAGGTTAGGTTCAGCCCTACTTTGATCGGAAGTTTGCAAAATAAATAGCGTAGTAGGTACCTGTTAGATACATAAATAGGTAGGTAAGTAATTGATATGAGTATACAATATTTTGCAGAAAAAATAGATAACACATTGTATGATAACACTAGGAAAACGTAAAAATACAGTTGAGAAGTCTCCTGTGAGTTAGTACCTATTTCCTAGAGCGTGAATACACAATTAAGAACAATTTTAGTAAACTATATCAGTTATATGTAGGTATTTTGTATCCATTTCGGTTTTGAACTAAATTATATAGAAATGTATTTTTTATTACCCACTATTATTTTTTATACGCAGAGGTTAGAAATGATAAATGGATTCTAAGATTTAACTTATTCACTAGATACTTAAAATCATTTTATTTGGTCATGCGTTAAATTACGTTTTAGAAATAGGTTCGGTAAATTTATGCTTGAGGATAAATTGAAATTGCCTTTTGAAAATAAGTTTACCAAAGACCGTAATTTTTGGAAAACCCAATTTTAAATTGCATGAAAGACAAAACGTAATTGGGCGATTATAGTAGGTACGAGTAACTATGTATTATAATTTATTTTCAGTAATTTTTAGATTTGCAATATGAGTGGGTATGTAATCGTAGGATTGATGGAAAATAGTTTTTCTAAGATCTGTCTAAGATCTGTAGGACATAAAATAAAAATAGGCAAAAAATAAAAATAAATATACCACTTTTGTTAACCCAAAAGGAAATATATCTTTGCTACTCAGAGCGTATTGTAGGTTAACCGCCCGGAGCGTAGGTTGATTCGGCTGTTCGGGAGGCAGGAGCAAAAAAAATCCTGTAGGTGGTACTGTGATAACTATTATAATTAGAACTGATATTAACATTTACTTTACAGTTTGGTCATAATATGGAAATTATTCAGTCGTTAATATATGTATATGTAACGACAACAAAGAAGCGATAAAATAATTTATTAGTTAGCAATGACCCGCATGTATTGCGTGAAATAGTAAGCCACAGATTATTACAGTCGACCATCGTTCAAAATTTATATTCGTAAATTATAAATCAATAAGGTACCTAACCTATACCTGTATAACCTAGTAATCCTAACGTAACGAATTGAAATATAATTCTCGCTCTTTGAACTATTTTAGTACAATACAAAATATTCCGTAGTCTGTATTTTATGGAACAAACTGGTAAACAAGATGCGAAGGTCCTAGCATAATTTGTATGACGAAATGCGCAAAACATTCCTACTTTAACAAATTTACTTTCGGGTCTCGCTGGCAGATAACATTGTATCCGCTATTGTGTTTAAACATACAGAACAATAAGAAAAACAGAGTGACAAAGGCAGATTCGGGGTCTCCGACCCAAGGGTCCAATTGTATTACACGTAGAGCTCGCAAAAAATTGCAACCATGTCCTTTGTTTATGTGCATGTCGGGCTAGGACGATATTTTGCGCACCCAAATATTGTTTTTGTAGAGTTATGCTTATAACTTTGTATACGTGTCTAAAGAAAATATTTTCTTATCATTATATAACTACCTATGGAAAGTTACGTACCTAGTATGTTAGTATAGTTACAGTTTACGTTTTTCAAAAGCTATTATTCTATATTTTACAGTTATGAAACCTGCAGGAGTAAAAATATAAAGTTTTCGGTTCTAATTTCATTTAAATATCACTAAGTATGCACAGCTTTCAAAATAAAAATATAATTAGATAAGTTTAGGTACTCGTTGAAAATATTACGACGAGGACTTATTTTAATAAGACTCTAGAACATAAAAATGATATAAATATACGAGCGTAGGTAAGCAATTTATCCTCCAAAAAATTATTATCTGACGATTTATGGATAAAGTTTAAAGGTAGCACGCGTAGGGTACTTTGTCCTAGCGGGGCTTTTGTGGATTAAAATCTTAATTACGCCTCAAAGTTTCTCGGATTAATTTTATAATCTTTGCCCTTTCCTTTGAGTTCTTTCGCTTATGAATTGTAAATTACACTTGTGGTTGAATACCTACATTGATTATGCCTCTGAGAGGCAATTAAGACGAGCGCGGAATTTGTAACGCGGGTAGAAATAAAACAATTTGGGAGCGGTGGAGGTATTTAAAACACGTAGATGGGTGCGAATTAAGGGTGCCACCGTTCCCTCTAATTTATTTACTGTTTGGGGTATAATGGAGCGAGTTGTGGGGTGTACGTGATATCTCGTACGTGCGGAGGGATGAGTCGATAAATGCTCGGAATGAAATGAGCCGTGGCTGATACCTTTCGATCTATATGCGTATCCCCTTGTATCCTTTATGAGTGATATTTCTTCTTTCGTGTGATATTCCTACTTCGTAACGTCGTCGACCCGTTTATTGCTGAACGTAAACTTTTCCAGAAGCTTTCACTCGACCCGGTTTAGTATGTAGGTAGGTATAAATTCATATTCTGTTCCTACGACGAAGCGTCATTTTATTCTTTATGGTAAGAAGAAGTGTATTGTAGATTTGTTTAAAATACCTGTAACTGCAATTTATTAACTTAGTTTGAATGGAGAAGAAAGAAGATAGGAATATTCCTACTGAAGATGAAAAGAAAGATGCCTATATGTGTAGCCACTGATAAAAATAAATGGATATGAATTGTCTAGTTTGGTATCTATAGGTCCTTGATTTCCCTACCTACTCCCAGCGTGGGAATTGTTTTCTGTACAATCTCGAAGTTAATTCACAGTTATCATTGTTGGTTTATATTGGA
>DWPV01003574.1:0-14968 GCA_018251915.1 Urbanus proteus proteus | reverse complement strand
CGTTCTTAAGTTATAGAGTAACAAACATTCATCCATCCATCCATCCTCACAAACTTTCAGCTTTATAATATTAGTAAAAGTAAGATGTATCTACCTCATAATAACTGACAATATGCTTGGAATACGCTTTTAATGCGAACGGGTTTATGGGCTTAGCGTTGACCCTATTAAAAAAATGTCTAAGTTACTCCTTATAGCTACACTTATGACAGTACAGTCCCATCAAAGTCGGTCAGGCCGTTTCAGAGATTTTATCTTAAACAGAAAGCATAATTAAAAAAAAATGTGTATTTTTTTTAATTATGCTTTCGGTTCAGGCATTGCGTGTACTTTCGTATACAGGGTGTAACACGATCACAGGATAATCCGTGGCAGGGAGATAGAGGACCTTAATGCGCATCGATCAAACCCCTATGTATGTTCGCCGATTTTCAGTGGTTCTCAACTTATTTGTCATTTTGTAGAAAACCCTGTTTTTACTGTAAAGGTTAAAAATTTTGCTAAATTATATGACTTACGAACACATTTTTTTCACAAACTATTTGACTAATAGGCCTTTCTTATAACATAATTTATATAATCGTGACTTATTATAATTCTGCGAAAAGAACTTTTTTTTTCTGAAAATAAAATGTTATTACCGACTTTAAAGCGATTTTAAGAAAAAACTTTACTAGTATTTTTTTCTGAAAACTATCTTAAAAACTGTTGGTATTTATGATTATTTATCACTAGCTTTTCATTTAGCTAGACCAAGGGTATCATTGGAAAATATGCACTTCAATAGTCCGAGCGCCGAAAATCAATTCTTAATTTTATGATAGCCACTAACACGATAACGCGTTTTTACACAAAACTAAGCTATGCCAATAAAATGAATCAGATACGAAGAAAAGAAATAAAAAATACCGATTTATATTAGTCGATTGGTCATTGAAAAGTGTTTAAATATTCGACGTCATGACATTTCTTAAATGAATAGGTATGTTTTGCCCAAATACATTATACGACACCATTATTAATTTAATTATTAATTGATTTTGAGGAAAAAAAATAACATAGTTGCGTAAAATTAATTATATAAAGTCTGTGGTAACGTGGTTTTGATGATGGTATATTTCAGGATATAATAAGGGTAGACACATAGAAAATAATAGTTAATTACTTATTTATATAGTCGAGTACGTATGGTGTGTGTGTGTGTGTGTGCGTACATAATAAATAATTAAGAGCTTATCTTTCCTAAATAAAATGAAATTATAAAGTATTATTCTCACATTCACCAACCAGCAGTGGAACGGGACAGTCAACCACTAATTATTTGCAGTAATATTTTTAATTAATAATTTTGATACGTGAATATGAGGTAAGTCAATTTTTCAATTTATTTACCTAAAGGTTGCTGCATATATATTAACCTTTTCTTAAATAAACCACGTGGCCCGTATGGGCGAAAATCTCACCTAAGCTCGACCTACACCGACATGTTAGCCAGATGAAATTTATATTTTAACAAAGAAAATTTTTTTATACAAGGATTGCCGCAAAAAAGTGCTTAAAGCTGTGATTTAATAAGTTTTAAAAACCTTTATTTTTCAATTTTCACAGTCATGTTAACCAAACGACTCATGGCCTATAATCCGGAGAAATAATAGGAAAAATAAATATAAGTTTCGGATTTCCCCATTCACGCTAACTTGAAAAATTCATCCTGTATAATATTTTGAACGAGAACGCCATGCTTAGATATTAAAATTTGAAGACATTTTCGCCAACATTAGAGGCGGCAGCGAATTGTGATTTACTGATTTCGCGGTCGTCTGTACACCCTAAGACTAAAGTTATGCCTCGCAGAAGACAGTGGGGGCGAATAAATTTCAATAGCCCACTGACGGTAAATATCGAGATCTGCCGCTGGCCAACTATCACCGAGTGCAAGCGTGTAGGTGACCGCGTGGGTGTTGATGTTGACAGGAAGACTCTACTAAATAAATAATAAATAAATAACGCTTCACACTCATAGCACCACATTAGGATTCCCTGTGTCGTGGGTGCCATGGACATCACACAAGACAAGGACATACACCCAGATCAAGAACGGAAATTTAAACTAATCATTCAAATTTCCGCCTCGCTGGAAATCGAACCCAGGACCTTCGGATTAGCGTTCCGGCGTGTTAACCATTGCGCTATCCGGGTCGTCTACTGACCGTCTTATGACCGTGGATGTTCTACCTCATGGGCAGAGGGAGTGATGCTATTTCACACCGTCACCTCATAGCATTTTAATCATATACGAATTCTTATTTATTTTAATTCGTAGTTAAAAAGTTATTATCTTCTTCCAGGTTACTCTTACTTCTGCCGATTCTTATCGGTACAGTGCGATTGGAATACAATTTCACTACAGATTCCAAAAAGTTTAGTCTCACCCCTACCCGTAAGTCAAACATATATTGTTTACCTAACTAATAAATTAAAGGTTCATCTTCATCCTCATTTCATCCCCACCCTCATCCTCATCTTCATTTTCATTTGCCACACCTATTCCTGACTTATAACGGCAGTGTTACGAATTGCTGTGTTCGCTTGAAAGTTGTGGTAAGGGAGACATACTTATCGGAGGCGTTTCAACTTAGTCCTCAGAGGTAGCAAACCATTTGTGGGCAGCTTCAGATAAGACTATTCTTACTTGGTGTTTTTGGTATTTTTGTTTCTTAATGGTGTTCTGATAGAAATAACTTTTTGTTTTTTTTTCTTCGTCAAAGTCAAATTCTGTTTTCGAGGCTGACGACTTTATTATTACCATTATATTCTCAACAAAATTTAAGATACATATGTGTTACCTACTAAGTAAAAATATAGCAGAAATCATAAAACTAGATCTTGTTCGCAGAATCTTTAATTTAAATCTAGTTACAGCCCTGAAACTAAAACGAAGTGCTTTACAGGTACAGCAACTCCGGAATGCACGACATCTGACGGCAGGAGAGGGAAGTGTGTGTTACCTGAAATGTGCCAGATGAATCTGCAACCAGCCAACAAAGCAACAATCACGCTCAGGTACCTTGAAAAATGGTTTAACCATACTGTGTTGGAAGGAGGTTACATACAGAGGTAATTTTTCAAGTGTGTGTGGATGAAGAAATCCGAAAGGATTAGCGAAAAATGCTTAAAGGACTTATAAGACCGATTTTGATAAAAACAACACTGCATATTTTGTTTTTCAACAAAAAATGTGTTTGTAGTCGGGAATTAACGAATTGATTTTGAAAAAAATACACGCTGTAATTTTGCGCTCAAATTCTAGAAACTCAAATTTATTTATTTGTATAGAAGATACGGTATCTGTGGTGAATTGATTGATTCAAAAATTTGGTGATAAAACTTTATTCTGTGACGTGAATTTCCTTGAACCTCTCTTCATTTGCACAAGTTCCATCGCTTATTTAAGTTTTTTTCATCCTTTTTGTTAATTTTTTTGTGCTGTGCTTGTTAATTTTTTTATTATTTAATCCTGATTTTTTTTTCACTGTGCACAATTTAAGTATCTGTCTTCGTAACTTTACACATACTTCCCACTTTTTATTCCTGTTCTTCTTACTTATATTCATGCATAGGTTGTCTGGAAGAGATCGCTTCTAACGATAAGAACGTCTGTAGCATACGTCTCATATATGTTAATTGTATGTTACTTCTACGTTCCTATAGAATATTTCTAGTGTGCAATAAAGATTATTTTTATTATATTGTATTATTTTATGTCCTTATCTGGAATTACAAGTTAAGAAACGTTGGTTATTTTGAGATTAATTTCAGGGACGCCGATTGTCAAAATTCTATGCGCCATTGTTGTCCCGTAGAAGAAATCAGACAAATAAACAAGAAAAGTGAAATTGTAAGTTCACATTCAATATTTCATTGTATTCCCACTATGATAGGCACCGTATGAAGGGTCCCTCGTGAAAAAAATAACTCATTTAGAACCCAGATTTTTTTTACTTTACGAAGGCTTTCGTTATCAGGTCCCAACACTGCCGGAATGCAATGTAACCGTGGACTCTAACTTTCCACTCAAAGATGAACTAGTCGAGGTCAAGAACCAGGCGAAGATAGTGGTGTACGATATTGAGACCCTGATAGAGAAGCACCGCACACAGCTGCCGTTAGTAGAGGTGAGGTTCGACTTAGTGTAATAGGGAGCAGATGGATTTGATAAGACATAATAATGTGTTTTTAAAATTGGAACAGATAAGTCGGTTTGTAAAGTAGCTGGTGTACACATGAGGTGTGGAGGGTAATGGAACAGGGTTAACAGAAGTGTATTAGAGAAGTTTAAAGGTGGAAGGGTCTTATCCAGGGTTACAGGTTAAGTCGACACGATCCATTTAGCTAGAGGGCATCACAATTAATAAAAAAACATTTCTAAATTTCAACACAACTGCTATTATTGTAAAATGGCGGCTCAATAATTAATTAGCAGACCCTCAATTAGAGGTAAAATATAGCCAATTTTATTGACGAATATAGATATGAAAAAATCTGACCATTATAAGCCAGAAAGCCATTTTTATTTTTATGTAACTGGATCTAAATAGCAAAGCTCAGTTTGGTAGACTTCACACTTCTTTAAATACTTATTTTTAAAAATGTTTACTCCCATGAGTTTCCTCTCAATTGTTGCATTTCTTATTTCAAAATTTTCTTCCAACAGGTCGACAAACTGAATCAGGAAATGGCCAAGTTGCGTGAGTTGGTCGCGCAGGAGGTCGTTGACACTAATACGATCAGCTCGGCGACCGACCATCTGCAGCAGACCAGTTGGAAAGTGTTCGAGTGTACGAAGGTGAGTTTGTTGTTGTTTTGCCTAAAGACTGGAGGCGGATGCTCCAATTCGGAACTTGTAAGGTGAAAACTCTACTATTGGAAGTGATATTAGATGTCCATGTGTGGAAGTGTTCACTTACAATCAGGAACACTGCTCTTTTATTGTAAATTTTAGATTAACGTTCGTTGCACCTCCTAGAATTACAAATATTCGATAAGTCGATTTCAAATTTTATCCAAAATAAATGTGCTCTGCAAGCATCTGTATCTTCTTCAGCATCTTATCAGCATCAGCATTCGTATCATGTTTGGTTACATGTTTATCCATCGGAGAATATAGCCGCACTTTTGAATAACTTAATCAATTTGTACTCGTTTGCGTCTAGGGCTAAACAGACGTCCACATGTTAAGGCATCGTGGACTTTTCTGCCAGCTCGTTCTCGTTGCGTACCTGACTCTCTGAGATGCAGTGGGTTCCGGGTTCGAACCCCGATCAGACAGATACTTCAATTATGAGTTTAGATTCTGTTCTGGGTCTGTGTATTTGTATCATCGTCTTTGTATGTGTCTATCGCGTCCACAATACAGAAGAAAATATTAATGGGGTCTATAAGCGCGGAAAGTTTCTCACTACTTCCTTACTACTTTAGGTCACGCAGCTATCGCTGGGTGTCGGCTTTTCAGATGGAAGTTTCTCACTGATAATTCCCAAGAATACTTCAGTACCAGTTAAATCAACGAAAACGTACTATTCCGGTAAGTTTATTAAGGTTCTTAGACTCCAGGTGAATGCCTGGAATACTATAGAACATAGAAAATTACTCTTGCTTAGCAGTGGAGGGTGAAAAGAGAAAAGAGAGCCGCTTTTTACATACAAACTCTTGAATGATATCTTGCTGCTTGCTTGTAATATGCCTAAACTTAAATTTCAGTGCCAACAAAATTCCAAACCCTCTTTTCGCACCCTCAGGGTTGAAAATTTCCTTCAAATTTTAATGGGACCACACGTAACCAGCATATCCTTTCAAACTAAAATAAAATCATCCAAATCGGCTCATAGATTACGGGGATATTGTGGAACATCCATAAAAAAATACAGTCGAATTGAGAACCTCCTTTTTTGAAGTCGGTTAAAAATTATAGTTCGTGTCGCATTTATTAATCTTAATTACTACTTCCACCTTTCCCGAGCCAGACATCGAACGGGTTACCCGGTTTATCATCAACGTGTACCGGGGTGAACGCGCAATGACCACCGACAACAAGAAGCTCGAGCCGCTCGTAATGGAGCATCGTCCGACTCCGCGGGGCGAGGAACAGTACGACATGACGTTCGATATAGACGCGCACGGAGTCTTGCGTGTATCTTGCAAGGTCAAGAGCACAGGCAAGGAGCAACAGAGTAAGTAGCTTTCGTTTATTGTTGCATGGAGGATGTCGCATGTCGATGTATGGAAAACCGAGGTCAATCTCAGTCTGACTTATGTAGCGTAATAGAACCGTTAGAACGTTCAGCATGTTTAAAGACAATAGATGAATTATACTACAACATAGAAGGTAGGACTGCCACAACTACTCCAACACGTATAAGTATTGACATGACAACGTATCTGTAATAGACTTTGGGTTGAACCATTGCGATATTTATACAAATGAATAAATATTTTATTTATTTGTATTTAAGTAGCTCCTCAAGTTTACATATAATGTCAATGCGTAGAATCCCTACCTTTTTATATGTAGTTGTAATGATGTGTAACGATTTATCGACTGCATACAAATTACAACAACCGCAGTGGAAGCGAATAAAATCCTTCAATATTATGTGAATTAAATACTTTTTTAACTATCCCCTGCAGTCGTGTTACCAGGCGCCACCTGCCCGCCCAGAGACGAGGTCGAGAACATGTTGAAGGCGGCCGAACAGTTCGCTGCAGCCGACAAAGCTATCCTCGCGCGGGCCAAGGTCAAGCGCCAGGCAAATAAAGTGCTGTTAAATACAAAAACTGAGTTAGACAACCACCGCACGCAGCTGCCAAAGGAAGAGGTGAGGATGGGTTTAATTTAGGAGGAAGAAGATGATAGAGATTTGAGAATAGTGTGTGAAGGGAATAGTGTGCGTGGGATTTTTAAAAATGGAAAGAGAGAGATGTATTAATAAGGAAGTAGTTGAGGTTAAGGGAGCAGGATTGAAAGAAGTGTTAGAGGTAAGTTCGATAGTGCGAAGGTTTTATTTATCAAGGGTATACGAGCTATTTGTATCAAGCGACATTTGTGGGTACTTTACAGGTAAGCGTTTCAAAGTTAAATATTAAAATTATTATAAATGCGTATGTCCGTTTATTTGTTTGTTTGTAACGCCTTCACGCGTTAAAGACTAAACCGATTGTTATGAAATTTTACACACACATTGGCGGGGGTCTGGAAAAGGAGTACCTTTCATCCCGAAAAATAGAAAACCACTCCCGAGGAATAGAAAAGTAACTTTTATACCTACAATGTACCTACTTTTATACCTACGACCTCTTTGTGCGAATGTACATGAACGCGAGCGAAGCTGCGGGTAAATACTAGTCATAATATATAAAAAAAATGTCACTTCAAGGGTTCTAGAAGAATCCGTGAGGTGTACCTCCGGTAGTACCACCACCTATTTCCACCTTTTAACGGCAGTGGTAATAGCTGTTGTGTTCTGGCTTGAAGGGTGTGGTGAGGAAGACATACTTAATCGAGGCGTTCCAACTTAGACCTCAGGGGTAACAACGCATCTATGGCCGATCTCAGGTGGGACTGTAATCATATCTAGTGTTGATTACAGATGTTCATGGGCGCCATTCACCATCAGGTGGGCTGCATGCTTGTTTGCTGTTTCCGTAATATAAAGAACGTATACACCTGTGAGTTTTCTAACAATGATTGCCTTTCTTATTTCAACAATTTTCTTCCAACAGGTCGACAAACTGGACAAGGAAATGGCCGAGTTGCGACAGTTGGTTGCGCAGGAAGTCCTCGACACCAAGACGATCAGCTCGGCGACCGACCACCTGCAGCAGACCAGTCGGAAGGTGTTCGAGTGTACGAAGGTACGTGTATCGTTGTTATACTTCAAGAGGAGGAAGAAAGCTACTCTACTCATACTGCTAGCTCTTTTTTTATTGCTTGTGAGTAGCAAACGAACTTGCAGTCCACCTGATGGTAGGTAGGCACTACCGACCATGGACATTTGTAATCAACCCCAGATATGATCACGGTCATACCTGGGGTAGACCACAGATGCGTTACTACTCTAAGACTGAGATGGAACGCCTCGGATAAGTCTGTCTCCCTGACCACACCCTTGAAGCCAGAACACAGCAGTGCTTAACACTGCCGTTATAAGGCAGAAATAGGCGTGGCGGTGGTGCCGCCGGAGTCGGACTACATAGAGTACTACCACTCTCTATAGCTCTACAAACTTGTGTAAAATCAGCTTCTTGATCCTGCATAGAGGTTTAGGGATATTGGTTTATCCTTCAGAAAAAATACACTTTTAGACAACTTTACGTTTGTCGTTGACATCGGAGGTAAAGACTGTTGAGCGCCACCACTGTCATTGTGGCGCGAAGATTGTGGCTTCCACGTGTTAGGTTAGGTCACCATTGATTTTCCTGTCAGCGCAATGGTGGTCGCTTATCGCGTCTTGCATCCTTCAATTACGCTGTGTATATTAAAAACGATTTTGTTTTCTTTCTTTCGTAAAAGAGTTCGTGCTCCTACGTAGCGTTGTGGATTCGAGCTCTGGACCGACAGCACGATGTATTTTCATTATGTTCTGGGTCTGGATGTTTGTAATTGTCATCTCTGTGTGTGTCCATGGCATGAACAACAACATGGGACAAAACCTTAGTGTGGGGCTATGAGTGTAGAAAGTGTTTCTATGCTTTTCAAAGTATTTCAATGTATCTTCAGGTCACGCAACTTGCGCTGGGAATCGATTCGCTCACGGAGGGATATTACAACATGATCCCCCGGAACACTACCATACCTGCAAAGGCGACGACGACAATCCACAGATGTAAGTTTGTTGCGGCTCTTGGTCTGGGTGTTTTACATAACACCCACGGTGGGTACTAAGCTGACTAATGAAGAATAGCCACGAAAGATACGAACAGAAGTATGTTCTTCTTGCATGAAATAAATGTATTATTGTTATGAAACTAGCTGACCCCCGCGGTTTCACCCGCGTTTAAAAAAGAATACATATTTGAACATAAATGTCATCCCGCTCTCCCGTGACTGCGCGCGCATGCGCGTGGAGCGCGCGCTAATAGATTTTTTAAAAAGTAAGGTAGCCTATGTTACGCCTTAGACCTACAGCTATCTTCCAGTGAAAGTCCCGTCAAAATCCGTCCAGCCGCTTAGAAGATTAGTTCAACCAAACAGACAGACAAACAGACAGACAAAAAAATTTAAATTGCATTTTCGTTATAGGTATCGTGTATACTTTCATATGCATTAAGTAAAAAATAATAATTTTGAAATCACAAACAGACACTTCAATTTTATTTATTTGTATAGATACAGTATCATTAAAAATATAATCATTTTAAAAGTAAAACAAGATGCTTGTTAAATTAAGACAAATGTATTAATCAGAGATATGTCATATTAATCCTCAGGGGTAGCGACGTATGTGTGTTCAACCTCAGACACGTGCCCCCGATGGTCCTTATAATAGGGTATTTGACAAGTTTTAGGAAAATAGCTCAAATTGTTCGTTATATGATGATACAATTGTGATTTAATTAAATCTTTGTCAATTTCTCTATTTACTACAAAAATCATCATTAAAGTTTAAATATTGGAAGTTGCCGCCAAAAGGCTAAGTCACGTGATTCATGAGTTATACTGTTAAGTGACGTCACCGGCCAGCGTACAAGGTCGGCATCTATATGACTGACGTTTACTGTTTACTAGCCTGTGACGTCATTTTTGATTCAGCCAATACGGTGCGTTTTTAATCACGTGGTCAAGTATGGTAATTTTATTATTTTATAATTGATTTATTTTAAAGATCAAATGGATTTTAAAATAACTTGTTGGCTTAGTGGGCTTACAAAAATAGTTACTTTTAAGATAATCGTTTGATCGATATTTCCATTGTAGTCAAATACCCTATTAAATAATATTTAATTGTAGGATGCTATTATGTATGGGTAAATAATATTTAATTGTATGGTAATGGAATAATTTGTTTTCATCTGCAAGTAAGTTCGTTTTAGAATTATCTTTATGTAATGTGTTCTTATCATAGACATAGGAATCTATGGTTCTTATACAGAAATGAAACCGAAAAAGTGACACGCTTGATTTTCATACAAATAGCGATAGATGGCGTAATCTATTGAAATATAAGCCTATGGTGTATGTCTGTGTGCTGCCGACGTATATTCAAATTGAATACAACGACCTACGGCCAGCAATGGCCACTCTCCCTTAAATATCCCTATCATAAAAATGGACAGCAGCGTTCGTTACCAAGCGAATTTGATAATCATGACAAAAAAAAGCTTATTTTGTTTTTTAATGTTTAATTTTCATAGTTATACTGACTCATTATTCTATATTATTAAGTAATGTATTTTTAATTACAAATTCCAGTTCCCTTCGGCTACAGTCGCAGCCCTTACGGCCCCAGCCGTCCTTACTGGGGTCGTCCTTACTCGAGCACCCAGGAACCGGACGAGTACACCATCCCTGACCTCGCCGCCCGATTCTCACATATTAGACCTTAAACAATCCTAACTTCAGTCAAATGACAATAGGAAGGTGTAATAGCCATAAAGTCAAAAAGTGTCATTACTGTATTATTTTATAAATGACATATTTACAATGCTTTTTGCATTTACAATTTGATATTGCAATAAATAGCTTTAAATGCAAACTTTGTTTTATTTACCTACTTTCATAAAACTACGTTTTACCAAAAAGTTTTAATCAACTTAGGGGGCTGTTCATAAATTACGTCACACGAATTTTATGATTATTTGACCCCTCCCCTTGTCACAGTTGGTCACATATTCGAGACACATATTCCCTAGTGTGACGCCACATATTTTGACAAATAAATAGAAATAATTAAATTAAAACAACAGTTCCAAATTTAGAAATATGGTTTCACGAAATTTAGGGTCCCGCCCCACCTCTCGTCACACATCGTCGACACCCTCCCCCCCCCCTTAACGTGTGACGTAATCTATTTCAATTTTCAATAATGATTGTATTCAAAATGAGGATATATCTTTTTACCACTCGCTAATTTAGTAAGCTAAAAATAATCAAAAGATAGATGTAGATTTAATGATGAATCTTTATTCAACTTTTTCAAGTTATAGTTTCCAAATTTCAATTTAAATTACCTCATCATCTATTTCAAAAAAAAGTAATATAAATTATCTCATCGTGAATCAATAGCATTATATTTAATATCCTTTCTTCTAGATTAGTGAAGTAAAATTCCAATACAACATGCGCTTTTAGGACAAGGGCGTCATTTTAAAATTATTTTTAAAGTAAATGTAAGCTTATTATAAAACAGAACCGTATACATATCTACAGATACTCATTTGTATTGTGCGTTTTGTAGTACATTGTATAGTTGTTAAGAATTTTAGGTAATAAAAAAAACATAGTACAACCATTAAATAATGTAATAATTCCCAAACTCCATGCCATAAACGTTTTGAAAAACCGTTTACTCCATTCATTATATATGTCCATTGATAATATAAATTCACTCGTCGTCTTGCGCGTTTTCTTCACTAACTGTTTCTCCGTTCTCTTGTTTTTCTAGTTCCTCCTCCTCTTTCTGTTTCTGCTTCCTCAGCATCTCTGATAAATATTTACACCTTTGCATGCATTCCTCCTGAAAAAAAAATATACATTTAAAGCCACTGTTTGTTCATATTATTGTTTATTGATCTGTTGTAGTTTTATTAGTAACAGAAAAGAAAAAAAACTAAAGATATATGTTTATATTGAACTAACTGATCCCCGCGGTTTCACCAACGTAAAAGAAGTGGAAAGGCGTACTTATTTAAACGTAAGAGATATCCCGCGCTCCCGCGACGGTGTCCGCATGCGCGTGGTGCGCGCGCTAATGCGTTTTAAATATTAAAGTATGTTACGCCTTAGACCTCCAGATATCTTCCAGTGAAAGTCCCGTTAAAATCAGTCCTGCCGTTTAGAGTATCGAGCATACTTTTATATGCTATGAGTAAATAGTTCTTTTTTCGAAATCACAAACAGACAGTTCAATTTTATTTATTATTATATAGAGTATCTAGATCTAGATGAAGCTTTTGTTTGATATATCTTTTTAGGGTCTATTGATAATCGGGACCGTTATAGTACCGGATCGGATAATGAGTAGACGTTTACGATACCTCATTGTTCAGTCGTGCAAATCGGAACTTAAGAACACTTTCACTTGCTTTGTCAACATCTTGCATAAGCAAAATAAAATTAGACTCGACACTTCGTTGAACATCGACAATTATGTGATATTATATAACGAGTTTCAAGAAGTGTTACATCAAAAATAAATCTTGACTTAAAAATCACACTATAGAGAACCTTTTATAATAGAAAATTGGCATTGACTGAGTTTCAACGTTTTTTCTTCTGACACGTGTGAAATGGATATTCTTAAGTGAATCTGACTGTATGATCTCTGGAATAAATGCCTGAATCTTATAGCGAAATCAAGTAATATTCTACCTCAGTACTTTGTTCTACCTTAATACTTGGGCGCATTCGGCGGACAATATATAATTATATACAAACACAGGAAGTGATTAAAATTACAGAGTGATTTCATTATACACCGATGAATAAAACCATCGAGACACTTTTATTATAGGAGAGGATAAGAAGTGTATCAGGGGTGCCACGCGCACCTTGGTCTTGCCGGGCACGGCGGCGGCGATGCGCGGCCAGCGGTCCCCGCCCTTGGGGTACTTGGCCAGCGCCGCCTCCAGCGCCTTCTGCTGGCTCTGCGACCAGTTGCCGCCGCTCACCTCTTCTGTCTTGCGCGTTTTCACCTTGGAACACGTCACATTAATAAGCGCTTGTTTTCGAATGACAATTTAGTAGGAGTTTCAGTACAAACATCTGCATTTGAAACATCGCGAAAACGAAATCCTATCTTTCCTCCAAGATTATTAAATTTGCATTTCTGATCTTATTTTTGAAGATGAAATTGAAGTTAAAAATAACTCAAATTACAAAGTTATTAATTAAATAATTAGAATTAAGAAATATGATATCACAAAATTTAGGATTTGGAGAGGGATTCCTATTCCCTTGTGACAAATGTACTTGCTCAGAAAACTACTTAAAAAGAACTACTGAAAAAGAAGAAAAAAATCAATATGTCAATAAAATTGCATCAATTCATTATAGAAAAAATATATAAACAGTATGCTCATAAGATTAGAAACTATATACAAATTTTAGAGAAGTTCTCAAGTGGTTCCATGGTGTAATGGTTAGCACTCTGGACTCTGAATCCAGCGATCCGAGTTCAAATCTCGGTGGAACCTGCTTTTTATACAATTCTTACGCATTTTTTAACATACTTATTTTAGTGTCAAAAATTATTTATTTACTTCACCAAACTACAACAACAGTTGATGAAAGTACTTTTACAAATAAATTATTTTTTAATTCAACTTTTCTTTGGCCTTCAAATTAATTTCGAAAATAATGCTCAGTTAAACCATCATATATTTGACAATATATTTCCGATTGAATTATTTTATGTATTTAGCTCCAGGTTATATACAATAAGTATATGAATTGATGATAGAGGACTTATTGGAACGCTGTAAAGCATAAAAATTCGGAACCTTCAGAATCCAAAGCCAGACAATGAATCCGAGGTATAAATCTTAAGAGCCTTTATTAATTATTACCTTCTTAGGCGGTTCCACGGGCACCTCGGGCGGCTCCTGCCCGGGTATCTTGTAGCAGTTCTCTTTGAGCTTGGCCGCCATGTGCGTTACCTCGGGCACGGAGCGGCCCATGGCGTCGGCCACGCGCTCCCAGCGCTCCGCCACGCCGCTCGGGTACTTCTTCACCAGCCGGACCAGCTCCGCCAGGTCCTCGTCCGTCCAGAGGCCACCGGAGATCGGTGGTGGTGCCTGAGGACAGAATGTTTTTAAGACTTCAAATATCGAAGTATTGTCCATAAATGTGCAGTTGAATAACAAAAAATTAAAAATGTAACGACATGAGTAATTGAGTATAACAAAGTGAGAATCTAAGACTAACATTCCGTACTTATAAATTGAGCATATTAATAGATTTTAGTTGGGTTCATGGTTTTGTGATAATGATTGTAATAATGGTGATCATGATGGATAAGATGATAATGCCACTGATTATGACTTTAACATCAATCATCAATCATTATGACGACAATCATTCGGATGCAAGCGGGGGACGACCATTAAATAAAAAATAATGATATTGAGAATATTGTTGATGACGACTATGACGTTGATGAAGATGACGATGACTAAATCTTACTAATAATATAAAGCTGAAAGTTTGTGAGGATGGATGGATGTTTGTGATCTATAACTTAAGAACGGCTGAATGGATCTGGATGAAATTTGTTGCAGATATAGACTGTAGTCTGGAATATCATATAGACTACTTTTTATCCCGAGAAAATGTGCGGTACCCGTGGGATACATTTGTTTTGCCGTGTCAATCTCGCGACACGTTTGTTGACGTACTTTTACAGGGATCAGCTAGTAAATAAATAAATAAATAAATAAATAACGCTTCACACTCATAGCCCCACAGTAGGATTTTCTCCTGTGGCGTGGGTGCCATGGACAACACACAATACAAGGACACACACCCAGACCAAGAACGGAAATTTAGACTCATCATTCAAAGAACAATGGCCAAATTTCTATAGGAGCTGGACCTGACTTTTTTTTGTCATGTCCCAAAATAAGCTGTAGTTAAATTGGTTTGTTATTATGTTGTAAACACAATCCTGTTTGAAAGACATACCTAAATAGCCACGATTTTTTATAATAACGTCAACAATACTTTTGAGGTTAGAATCCACAACTACACTTTACC
>DWPV01003573.1:0-14970 GCA_018251915.1 Urbanus proteus proteus | reverse complement strand
AGGCTACTTTATTTTTTGAAAAATCCATTAGCGCGCGCTCCACGCGCATGCGCGCGCCGTCGCGGGAGAGCGGGATGATATTTATCTTTTAATATGTATTCATTTTTACTTTCTAAACGCGGGTGAAACCGCGGGGTTCAGCTAGTTTAAAAATAAGTAAACTAGACTGCCTATAATTTAAATAGAGAGCACCGTGTCTTATAAATTTTTAAACATTCGCATACCAGCAGCGCGTTGAGGTAGGGTATTGTTTGCTCTGATTGGAGGATTTATATGTGGAGCATATATGTGGAGCATATTGTTGTAATGTTTATATTGTACTAGCTGATCCCCGCGGTTTCACCGCGTTAAAAAAGTAAAAAAGAATACCTATATATTTAAAGATAAATGTCATCCCGCTCTCCCGCGACGGCGCGCATGCGTATGGAGCGGGCGCTAATGGCTAATGTCTAATGGCGCTAATTCAAAAATTAAAGTTGCCTATGTTACGCCTTGGACCTTCAGCTATCTTCCAGTGAAAGTCTCGTCAAAATCGGTCCAGCCGTTTAGAAGATTACTTCAGCCAGACAGACATATTCGTTGCTACGACTCTATGATAGAATTTTACTTAAATTCTTTGCTTCCCTTGAAAGCTTAGTTGAAACTTAGGGTTTTCCCTTACAGAGTACTCCAGTATTATAAGATGTATGAGTGGTGGTATTACTGCCGTGAAGTAAAACACCCCGTGTGTTATATCGAAAGGAGAACTCTAGCATTTGATACTGCCATCATAACGTAAAATTATGTAAGATGAGGTAATTTATATTCTTTTTCGTAAGGTGGTAGAACTTTATTTAGTTCAATTCCAGCGGCACCACCGCCACACCTATTTCTGTATTATAACAGCAGTGTTAAGAACTGCTGTGTTCTGGTCTGAAGGGTGTGGTAAGGGAGACATACTTATCCGAGGTGTTCCACCTCCGTCCTCAGGAGAAGCAACGCATCAGTGGTCAACCTCAAGTAGGACTTTGATCTTGATGTTATCTGGGGTTGGTTTCAAATATTCATGGGCGGCAGTGGCCACATACAATCAGGTGGACTGTGTATGCTCGTTTGCTACTTCGATCACATAAAAAAAGAAAAAAGGTTATTTATTGATAAAAAAAACAATGTTGTTATAAAGCAAGAATAGTTGAGGTGATGGTGGCGGTCGCCAACACGAAGGGTTCTACAAATTACTGTTATAGCTATAAATTAACTTTATGATTTTCTTCTCAACTTGTTAAACATTCTTGATTGTACATAAAATATTTATTACACCTCATACATGTAGACATCTTTAGGAGAATGGATGAATTATGAATAATAAAATATAAAAACGAATAATAACAGGTAGAGTCATTAACTACTTAATTATTTAATAATTATGATTATGTTAATTTTAAAACTAAATGAAATTGCTTTTAGAGATTGTTTGATTAAATATAATTGTTTTGTTAAAAAAGAAAGAAATGTTTTATTGTACGTAAAAAAGATAGATTTCATAAGAAGAAAGTTAATAATTTTAAGCAAAATTAGTTGTAATCCACTTTGTGTGTAATTTAGTGTAAACAATTAACTACCGACTAATGGATTTTGAGTGTGAAATTATCAAAAATTGTTACAATTAGAGCGAGATGATTTCCTAGCAATGGACAAAATATCAATAATGCTTTTTCGTATTCTAAGATTAACAAAGTTAGGCAAAACATGCAATTATGTAACTTAAAACATATTTTTGTAGAATTAATAAATAAATAACTAAATTGGACCTTCCTGGATAACTATGACATGTCTGTTTCCTTTCAAACCAGACAACAGCAGTAAATCGTGCATGGAGTCTTCCTGAGGACTAAGTTGGACCGTCCCGGACAAGTATGTCTGTCTCCTTTCATACCAGAACACAGCAGCTTTTAACATTGCTATTATTAGGCAGAATTAAGGGCAGTGGTTGTGCCTCCTGAATCTACCATATGAAGGATCTTCCATAATTGCCTTCAAATAACAAAAAAAAATGCAACGTTTATGGTTCTTATTTTGGCAATTATAAAGAGATGCGGATTTTTTAAAAGTAAGAGACCCTATGTCCCATTCCAAAGTTACGAAAAAAGCATAATAAAAACTTTACCACCATCGAAGTACCAGGGTCGCATAACAACGCGGCGGTCAGCTTAGCGCGTCATTCGAAAACGCTTAGAAAACGGAGAGCACCAATGTATCGGACTTCTCATTAACCCAGAAAGCGCTGGCCGGCGACTACTGGCAGTGAAAGACGATGGAAACTAGTATACGAGGTATAATAGCTTAGGAGGGACACTGGCTTATTCAGTTTGCGCCGGGACGCCGGAAGGAACGCACGTGTCGTGTCCATTGCGATTTCGAGTGAGTGTGAACGCGTATTCCCGGATTATTTGTGTAAGTCCCAATAAACTTTTTTCTGGAATTTAATTTAAATAATTTCGCAACTTTTTAAAAGTATACAAAGTTTTGCAGAAAGTTTTAAAAAGTTAGCGAAGCTTTTAAACAGTTTTAAAGTTTAAGTAATTAAGTGTAAGGTCGGTAACGGTTTCTTAAACGAAATTATTGCAAGGCTCATTGATATTTAATTAAGTTTACTTTAAAGTTAACGGGATTTTAATCATACTATATCGTGAATAAATTGCGAATAAGTTAAGTAATAAAAGTTAGAACACTAAATCATAAAAACGGTGTAAGCATATTTTAATAAGTACTCAAAACAAAGTAATGATTAACTGTTTTAATTTATTTGATTGATACTATAGAGATAAATTTCGGTCGAATTTAAGAACAGCGAAAACTAATTCTAAGTTAGACAGTACTTAGATTTGGTGACAGGTGGTAATGCGATGAATTTGCTACAGGTGGTACACCGGTACACGCCCGTTAAAGTTGAATACATTACTCTAAATCTATAAAAATATTTCTTCAACTTCCTAAATCTCAATTCAATTTAGAGATAGTCTCTATAATAAGATGTTTATAACTTTGACACACTTTAATGATTGTACTTAAAAATATTTGGCTCAATCTATACATTTTTATTTTATTGGACTTGAAAGAAATTTAAATTCAAATGAAATAAAAGTTTAAGTTACAGAAGAATATTCTTCAATAAAAATCATTTAGGATCTTATAAAAATAAACTTGAACATCTAATTCAACGAGCGTTATCAAAAATACGGTTCTAAATATAAAAGTCGTTCAGATCAAAAATGGCCTCAGGCTATTTATACCTTGATTCTATTTTCTTAATGCACGAACGGGTTTCAGTCAGGGTTGATAACTGACTGGTTTTCATCTATCAAATGCCTTTTAGCGATAATCTCCATGATCTTGCATGTAACTAAAATGAAAAAGAAGAAATAAACAAGAAGCAAAAAGAAAAATATGATTTTGAATGAGAAAATACGCTTATAATCGAAAAAAGACTAACTCGTTAGTTAAAATGTATCCAAAAATTATAGCTAATACATTTAATTTAATTCGTCGTCAACCCATTAATGTCCCATTGCTGGGCAAGGGCATCCTATCGTAGTGAGAGGGATTTAGGCCTTAGTCCACGACGCTGGCCAAGTGCGACTTGGTAGACTTCACACACCTTTTGAGATATTTTAGGTACTCTCAGGTGTGCAGGTTTCCTCACGGTGTTATTTTTCACCGATAAAGCAAGAGATAAAAGTAATGTTTAATTGTTTAATACGCACATAAAACATAGGTACCTGCCTGGAATTTTAACCTAGGACTCCCCGATCGAGAGTCCAAGTTTCAACCATTAGGCTATCATTGCTTCATTTTTTTCTTAATTTAATTACTAAAGAAGAAAATAATGTGTTCTATATTCCATTTCTGTTCAGCTAAATTTTGTAATTTAAGTAATTGTAATTTTGATAATTTCGTAAGAAATACATTTCCATTAAGTGGCATTTACAATATCATTGCCAATAGGCTCTATCTGTTCCGTAAATACAGCTAATATTTTAATGACTCATTTTGCAGCTAACATCAATGCCTTATTCAAATCACAGTCTTATTTAAATAACAAATTTAAATTTATTTATGCAAAGTTTGTGATTTTGGCAACCCTACCACCGAAGCCTCGTTAGGCGGTTGTTTTACATTCAAAGAAATTGCAATGTCGCCAACGAGCCGAGCTTACGGTAAATGATCACTGGTGGTCAACCACTATCGTTTAGCGAGTAACCATTGGTAACAATTGTCGTTAGAAGTTCGGAAGTAGAATACACAAAGGTCCAACTTTGATTTCAAATAAAATTGATTTTGTTAACTCCTATGAATCGGAGAGGATTTGATATAAATTAATTTTTGGAAATACTTCTGATTCTGAGAGGAGACTTATACTCAGAGGTGAGACGGTAGAAGACAGTTCAAGTTAAGTAATAAAATAAGAAAAGTATGTAATAATGAAAAAAGAACGAAAGAAATAAAATACAGAAGGAACGAAGATTAAAAGAAATAAAAAGCAAAAGGTAAAACTATTATAATCTGTATAATATAAGAAAAATCACAATACATATTTGATTTCTAACGTAAATGAAAGATGAGAAAGTATTGGCTTTTGTGATATGAATGGGTCGTAAGCTATAAGCTTATCTTACTTTCATTAAGATCGTAAAGGGCATAATAGTTATTACCCTGTTTGTCGGCCTTTAATAGAAAATACATGTAAGTATTTCTCATATAGCAATAGTATTATTTTTAATTTCTATGTTTTTATGTCTTTAGGTAACATTGCTGTCCATAGAATAATGTGTGGCTACTGTTCCTCATGGACATAAGTTATCGATTCCAATAATATTAGAGTATAACTTGAGGTGAATAATAGACATGTGATACCCCTGGTGATTAAAGAGCATCACAATTGCTGTCACAAAGCAGCAATAAATGTACATAGATCGGAGTCGATTGACAAAGGGTTTTACTACATACAAACGTTACAAATTACCATAATCGTTAGTGTTCATATTGCATGTCTGTTATCTTGCTTTCTTCCATAAAATAGGAAAATATTTTATAGGCCGTTTTTCGACATTTTTTTAAACTTCTTATTTCTTAGAATCATGACATCTATTCATTTAAATATGCTACCCTTTTTATGTGGTATTATTTTACCCTTACTTGACAGATAGGCTGTCTCCATTTTTCTGGAAATTGCCCTTCTTTGACATGTTTAATTTTTTTCGTTTAGGTAAGACCAAAAATATTTATTTTGTTAATCTCATATACAGATACGAAATACAAGTACAATTTGTATTCCTTATTCCGAAAATCACAAATTTAGCAAATTATGGCTAAAACCAGAAGCGATAAACAAGTAAGGCTTGCCTTTCCCAAAATCAGTTTATTCTGATCTCAGCCAATTAACACCTTACACAATAAATAAAAGATAAGCTTTGCATAGTTCTAACGAATCTTAAATCTGCACTTTTATTTAAGGATGGAGACGAAAAAATACTGGTTTCAGATAAGTTAGCGAGGAATGCATTAATTGTTCAGTTAATTATAGACATTCAGAATATACCCACTCGTTTACGTGGAGAAGGAGTACTCAAGAATTTAAATGCTACGTAGAAACGCTTGCGTATTTTATAAAAATATTATGAGTTTAAAAGGAAACAACTAAACTTTTGTTGAAATATTTTTCTAATTTCATGATCAAAATTTAACTGAGAGAGAAGGTACATAATATTAATGCAGATTATAGTGCAATTAGTTATAAGGTTAACAAAGTGAAGACTAGTCCAGAAAGCAGACAAGACAGACAGTACAAAGTCCGTAAGCTTAGATCATATCTTGCAAGTGAATAATTCGCAACGTCTTCAAGTCTCGACATGCAGACAGACTGATACACATTTAAAAAGAATTTACATTTACCATGCAAATAAATTCACTTAGAAAATGGCAGTAATTTTGAACTCGTGGATAAATTCTAGTTTTATTTGTAAATGTAAAGGATAGCGAAGGTAAATTATTAAACTCATCTAAAACTTGTTGCAGCAGAGAATGTCTCCTAGATGTAATTAAATTTAATCACCACTTTCCATCTGAGAGTGCACTATCTATTTATAACAAAGAATTAAAAGCTACGCTTTTAGCCAGAAGTGACCATAATAAGCTCATAAGAACTTATTAATGATACTCCAGACATTCTTCGAGTATCTGATGACTTAATCATTCAGGATGATGTTTATAAGCCCCAGGCGCAAAGTAATTTCCATTAATCTAAGCTTACACATATTACTGTTCATTTTATGTCCACTCCCACGTTGAATTAAAAATGAGACAAGTTACCAAAATTGGTATAATCGGGAGTTTTAGTTCGTTAAGATGCGGTCAATGACCGGGAGCGTTTTGTATGACTTTATTATATTATGTATTTGCATCAGGTTCTTGTGACTCAGAAACAGTCTGCGGTGTTAATGGATAAGGTAGTTCTGGATACTCATACATTAATAACAGGAAAACAAATTGCAATAACAAATTTGGTAGGAAATAAATCACAACAAAAGGAAATGTTTACATCGTGGAGTATATTACAGAAAGTATAGTAATAAGACTCATAATTGGTAGACAAGTAGGTTTAAAAAATATTTTTTTACTTTACTGTAGAAAAAAAAATGTAAGAGTAAGCATAATATAAAATTATGTAGTTTAAAAATCAGTTTAATCCAAGATTGCTTATAAGTCGTGGAATGTTAGTCTATTTGTATGCGACACTTATGAATTCTGTAGATCAGCTGATATATCATACCGCAACAAAAAAACTGGCATACCTACATACTACAGAAATACTTCAAGAAAATACCGAGCAAATAATTGGATTAAATATACTTGTTTTGAAGATATTGGACTGAAAGAGGGATAATATTTATAAGATTCTTTTTTATCTCAACTATGCAGTAAAACTTGTAGTAGAGAGAAGTATAAAGTATTGGGGCCTAGATAAGCACTTATTTTGTAATAAAGAAATGTGTAGCGGAATTTAACCGCAATCTCATGATAGAAAGCGATAATGCGACAGAAGGCACACTTGCCTAGAATAAGCGTACTTACTAACTTAAAATATGCTAAGTCATACGCGGAATCAGAATCTATTGACACATTCAACAACAACAAAAAAGATAGACTTTTTATACAAACCATTAATGGTTAAGAAATCAATGATAACCAAAAGCTGAATTATATGTTACGAAAGTCAAATAGCAAATATGCTGTAGTACACCTGATAGCTAAATAGCTTAGTTGGATAGCTTACTTGGGTTAAGCTGCATACCTTGAGGATGAATTTTGAACGTCTTGTGTACCTAAATGTCCGTGACTTATCACATCCTTCAGGCAGGATCACAACGAAGCTGAAATACACCGTATAAATCTCCGCTTAAGCCTATTCTTAGCACCATAGCGCTTAAAAGTACTATATCAATGAATGATTGAGGTACTATCCAAATCACAAAGGATTGTTTTCTATACAAATAAATAATTATTCCTTTTTACTTTTTAACGCGGGCGAAACCGCGGCGTTCAGCTAGTTATATAATATATATTTAAGCTTAACAATAAGACAGACGGGGCACCTGATGAGAAGTAGTCACCATCGCTTGTAGATAGTACCAAAGATACTTGCAACTCAAAAGTTTTATTCTACATTAATTAAGGAAAAATGTTTTACTTTTAACTTGTTTAAAAATAAATAGTTTTAAAATAAGCTACTTAATTTAAACTGAAACATGTCACGGCGTTGGAGCAACTAGTTAAAAATAAAAGGTCGACATTCTTTATTTTGTGTGGGTCTGCATTTGCATAGTTAGTTGCGCTTGAACTTTGTTTACCTGGACAAACTCCGTAATGTTCATCGCCTTGAGCATCCTCTGTGGCTGAAAGCTTGCTAATTATATTAATTTTACTAACTATGAGAGCATTGGTCTTTGTGAATGTTAAACATGTTGTGGAGTTAATGGGTGTATTTATTTTGACTATTCTGTTTGTAGTTTCAAAATGCAATCTAAATTTAATATAAATACATCTCTCCGTATTTATAGGATATACGTAGATTAAGAAACCTGCGATGACCCGCGTGTCAGTGCGATCATCATACCGGCCTTACACGCAAGTGGTCCCGGGTTCGATCCCCGGCCAGACAGATATCACAGAACAATGAATTTAAATTTCTGTTCCGGATCTGGGTGTTGATGTATTTTTCTTTGTGCGGACGTGGCACGACACAAATTTTAGTGTGGGTATACAAAGTAAGTGAAGAAAGTGTATACAAATAGGATTTGCAGTCAATAAAATGACAAGGATTTCCGGCTTCAGATAGGTATAATCTATTAGTCCCTAGCTCGCTCATTTCTCCTGCACTAGTATTAAAGAGTGAGTTTCGATACCCTAGAGTCGCAAAGCTTTCTAAAAAATTGTTAATGAGATGACATCTGTAAGTACTTGAATATTATGTATTTAACGGATACCTTACAATAAAAATATTGTACGACGTCAATATTGGTAACTTATTAAAATACCTATAGTGTAAACGCAACGGAGGTCAGCGATCACAAAATATTTGTAGTTACTACTACTGAAAAAGAATCGTGTAATGATTAAAAACTTGCCGTAAGTAATAAATTAACATTTAAACAAATAAAATTACCCTTAAACATAATTGAAATTATAAAAGAACCAAAAACTGATTATTACATAGATACCCAACAAAAAGATGAAGAGAAAACAAGTGTACACAGAAGAGAAATCCGCGCAATAACTGATGTCAATTAATAAATCGTTTGGATTATACTAGTGGTAGCAAATTGTTTGTAATTTCGAAATCATGTATTAGAAATTAATATCATGAACATAGTCGTTAAGGTTTAATATATGGAGATAAAGAAAGTGTTTGTATTATTAGAATTAGTAATGGTGGAATGTTTTGAGATTTAAGTACTAGTGCCACACCTAATTGTGGTTGGTTCAAGGGTGTGGTAACTTATCCGAGGTGTTCCAACTTAGACCTAAGAGATAACAATGCATATGAGGACGATTTCAGGTAAGACATACTTATTGGAGGTTGTCTACAGAGGTCTCGGGGTAGTGGCTATTTACCATTAGGTGGACTATATGTGTGCGCATTCGTTCATAAATAACTGCTGTTTATAATGTAGTATAAAGGTAAAGCATATACTGTTAGTGGAAGGAACTGTAGTAGGAGATATCATTGCAACGCCTGTTTCTAACGAATTGTGATTATTTTGGAGTGGAACCCTGGTTCAGTACTTTATGAAGTTTATAAAAGATATCCAAGAAGGTCAAAGGTCCAAGAAGTGATTATCAATCAATAAGCAATCCAATTGATAGAAATGACCGAAATTATTGTATATAGTACCTATAGCAATATTTAAAAAAAAAAGTAATAGAATTGCAAAATAAGATAAAGAGCATTAAAACATTGAACACTATTTACTTATAAATAAGTTTAACTTATCCTTATTTCAACAACACGAATTCCAAGTAAAACGTAACGTCAATGTTGAAGAGTTCAACATTTATATAGATTTATTTATGAAACCGTTAAATATTTGTGCTTAACAGGAATTATTGGCTTCAAGACGTCTTGCGTCTTGCTCGCTTTGAGACACGAGAAGGATCGCTTCAAAGATTTAGGACAGATTGAATAAAGTCTATTGTGTGTCCAATTTGAATTTTAGGAGGTTTTGACACCCGCTGCGCTAACGGCGTTCATTCAATTGGCCCATTGTCTACTTTGTTGACTTCTCACTCTTCATTCAGTGATAGTGCATCTAAAGGAGTGTGTTGAATAGCTGTGATTTCTGGTATAAAGTAAATGAGAATGTTTTTGAAATATAAAATCCTGTACAGGGTTCTGACATTAAGAGTACAACATTAGTCATTATATCGGTGTATTATAAAATCGACTGCCGTGAAGTTACATCTTAACGGATTTCTTAAATATTTTTTTGGATATTATTACTGCCTATTTTTATCACTTAAACTAGTAGTACACGCTTTGTCGCAATGCCAGTGTTAAATGTTTTATATATAAAAAACTAGGTTAAAGATCCTTCTTCAATCATAAGTCATTTCGAGATGTATGTACGATGTATGTGTGGATGTACATTATATACATCTTGAAATTACCCCGGATAACACAGTAGTTATAACTTAGTTCAATCATAAAAGCGTTACTGCCCCTCAAACCTAATTCGGAACACCTCTTATAAGTTTATTAGTAGCAAATGTGACATTATGACCGGTAGTTACTAATGTCACGTCACTTTTATCATTAGTCCCGTATAGCCTTCCAAATTATCCTTCAAATGTGTGTAATTTCCGAAAGTTGAGAATTCTCGGGATGGGGTACCGTTACGCGATAAATTCGCAGTTTGTCCGTAATTCCCGTAATTACTGTCGTGATTTTGTTTTCCAGAAAAAGTGTTATACTGCATGTTCATGTTATTATTAAAATTGCAGCAACATTTGAAAATTTAGCTCTCACAGACAATTTTCAAATTATACATCACAATGAAATTTCCGGCGAAATGCAATAAATGCAAAATGGAAATAATTTTGTAATTATGCGAAGTCAGTAGAGCGGTGCTTTATTGATTAAAATTCCCATTCATGCATAATGAAGCTATGTGGGTGTTATCGTACAAAACTATGGATGTTTTCACTGACCCACGAACATTTCCGTTTTAAAGCTACGGTATAAACGTTTATGGGGCGTAACGTGTATGTTAATACGCAGTTGTAATTATTTTGTTATTAAATTTTATTGTTTGGAGAACAACTATAAATGTTTTATTATTGTTTAATTACTTATTGAATAATGTAATAATGCTTTCAATACATATAATCCCAAGAACATTAGTGAAGAACACGAAATGTTTTGGTCTTTAACTTCAGTAAAATTATAAGGTTTTCCATAATGACCTTGATGATATCTTGTTTTAAAAATTAGTTACAACAGTTACTCATATCACTATAAAAAATAATATTACACTTCCATAATATGTAACAAAGTAACTATAATTTTATTATATTAATTACTTTTCCTTCACTTCAAATCACAAATTGAAAAAACAACTTTTTCCATAAAGTTTTCAAGTATCAGAGAAAATATATAGCATCAATTACATACTCTTTTTTCCATTAACGTTATGTTAGCTTATCTTAAGTCTTTAAGTCCAAGGGTTTACCTATTTACTTAAACAGTAAATTACAGCCTACGCGTAACTTTCCCTTTCTTGTCCATCATCTGTTACTTTCTACTACGTCGTTATTCTCATAGCGTCTGTTTGTCTATTACCCTTTTACGTTTAACTTCTGATTTGTATTCAGATAAAGGACTGCTTCAAACTATTAGTATGTAGTATCGACTCCTGTATCAGTAATGGGTTTTACAATTGGTAATTTTATTTTAAGTTCGTCATTGACTTTGAAATTTGTATTAGCATTGAATCTGTAACAGTTTATGGTACAGTTAATATTAGAAATTATAATGCTTCTATGGATTGATACAGAAATAAAGGGAAGACCTAGAATAATAAAAATCGCAACTTTATTTAAATTTTGACATTTTAAGATAGATAGCCCAGAACTCTAATATAAAAATATACAACCAAAATATATGTTAATCAAGCATAACGTGCATAAATTTGAATAAAAAAGCATACGAAATTTAATAACAAATTAAATGACATTTGAAACTAAAAGTAAAGATTATAAATGAAATACTTAATTACAAAAACTGAACGTTAAATAATAGAAAAATCACGCAAGTACATTCATAACCTCATGACACATACAAACTAAACCAAATCCACGTGCTTGACCGGACCCGTAAAACTGACGGCTGAGCTAACCCAAAATCAAACGAGGTCTCATTAACCATCGAATCACACTTGTAGCAAAACAGAAAATAGACGCCCAACAAACTGCATCAGCTTTCAATTGAATACTTGACCCTAATCTTACCATTGAATATAACTCTTCAAACGAGGCCAATGTACTTGTAATTGCCTACACAATCTCGCTGGGAATTAATTTAAAAACTTATTGGTATCAATTGAATATCGAACGAGATTGACACGTTGTTGATAGTGAGAGTTCAAAAATATATAATCGAATCTATTTTGGTGGGTGATAACCAATTTACGATTGTCGAAAGCATCATACGTTTTATTGACTTGCGATTAAGTTGGAAAGCTCGAGAGAACTACACCACTACTAGTCAATACAAGTTTCTTTAGTTGTAACTAAGGTGATAAAATTCTTAGTGGTTCAATTAATGCATTACAACTACTTATATTTCTCCCTTAAACTGCAGTGTATAGTGCTGTTGTGTTTGTATGAAACGTGTTTGAAAGTAAAGACACACATGGCGTTACAATTTAACTATGTCAAAGTTATTTTATATTAATGTGTTTCCGATCGTATGTGAGATTTCGATCCTATTCGGAACTATGCAGATGTATGTTTTAATGAGGTAATATAATTTCTTAAAATATTATCATTTACCCTGGTCTATACAATCACACGTGTTTTTCTGCCATTGCCATTAATAAAAATTTACACTGGACTCTAAATATAATAATTTAACGTTCTTGTTTCATATCACAAATGCATTAATTAATAACCTAACATACTTGTCGTAATTATTTATGTCAAAGGCATATTGTTCTTTATTGATTTCTGTTGTTGCTCGAAAACAACAGAAAAGTTCTATCAGTTCTATGACCCGTTTTGTTTTGTTGTCAACATTAATGTTTTTATTTGCCGCTATTGCATTTATTTTGTTGTCTTTTTTATTTACAACATCAATTGCATCGGTCACAACACTGATAAAAGTATCACGATCATTGCATTCATCGTTAACGAAAGTAATTTCAATTTGGATTTTGATTTCATTTGAAAGTACGCAGTAATTGGCAAGTGTGTCGTGTGAATACTGTAAGTAATTGCAATGTTAGTCGATTTGATTGTACTCTTCCGCAAAAACTTCAGTTAGTTTAAGTTTACACAGATAGATATTTAGGTGTACTAGTAGTATTAAAACTACTATCTAGTGATCTACTGTTCAAAACCCATTTCTCGATTCCAGAATATCTAAAAAAATCTAAAAAACAGGCACTTTTTTATTCCTTTCAATCGTTTCTGTTATTATTAAAATTTTCGTTTTTTTTTCTTATATTTTTGTAATCTATTCTTATTAAAGTTTGATTGATTGAGTTTCTTATTAAAAGGTCTTTATAGATCTTGGGATATTTATAGATCTTTGGATACATATCTGGATCTTTGGATAGATATTAAAGATATTTTATAGATATTATAGCTAATCACGTTTCAACTGAGATCAGATGTGTTAATCGTTGATTTGACATAAAAGCATGTAATTTAATTCGACTCCATCTCGTACTAATTTTATACCGGAATTTAAATGACTTGTCTCATCTTTTACGTGACAATTTAATTATGCGATTAAATTCTTTCGTTATTCCTGTGATGTAAGGATTTTTATTCTGTGCTAAATTTATTGGAGCTAATGAGATCGATTTTTTATGAATGACTCAAACTATCCGAATGAACTTGGCAATTAATCAAGAATGAAAATGAATTAACTGCCTTCACTTATGAGGCGTTTTAAGCCTCATTTGACTAGAAAAAAATATCCTTCAAAGGCCCCCTTCAATTTTTTTTTTTTAATTAGGTATTTTTAAAAAACCATCCGCGCTATAAAATAATCTTCTATTTACCAGTCAGTACTAATTAGTTAGAACAGTTTAAAAAAATATAAATAACATAATGGAAAATTTATTGCAAACTTTTTGATGTTTGTTGAGAACAAACTCGTTTGAATTGTTCTCGTTACTCGCTTGAATTGTTCTCGTTACTCACATGAATTGTTCTCGTTACTCGCTTGAATTGTTCTCGTTACTCGCTTGCACTGACACAAAGGCATTATCAACAACATGTTATGCTAATGTGTATCGTAAAAGTGTAAAGATGTGAAGTAAACCGGACATAAATTTTACGCCGTAGTAATTAATAGTAACGGTATATGTACTAAATTGATATCTTTTGGAACTAACGAGTTACGGATTTTTAACGCCTATCGACCGTGCGAAGTCGTTTAGTTACGCTGGTTCCGGGTTCAATCCCCGGTCAGGTAGATCCTAATTTGATTTTGCAGTTTTTTTATAAATACACCTTTATTGACGGTAAGTTAGCGGTCATTTTTCTCCTAGCGTCCCATGTTTCCGGGTTCAATTCCTAAATCATTTAGATCAATTTACTTACTCAAAACTTTAATTAAATTTCAGTACTGGGTCTGGGTGCTTGTATTCTCATCTTTGTGTAAGTTTATGGTGTATATGAGAGTAGGAAGCGCGTGAGTGTAGGGAGTGTAAAAAAAACAAGAAAGCGAAAAAATCTAACAAAATCAATTAAGTGGATTATCTTTTGCAGAAAATAGATATGAATATGAAGAGAATTCTCTCGATAAAAAATATATTTTTAAATTGCTAATAATTCAAGATTAAATTCTAATGTTATCCAATGAATAATTTCCTACAATAAAGTTGCGGTAACTGACAGACAATCTATATGTTAAATATAATATGCTATCAATAACGCGATAACTAAAACGGTACCGCATACATCGGTATAGAACTAGCCTTAAACCTGGACTTTGCTCGCATAGTCCTTATCACAGTTTAAAGGAGAAGCCCATGGCCAGTACTCTCAAAAAAAGAGTTGTGTCACAATGATTTTTGTGTAGAAAAATTAACTAAAATATTTAAGGTATTTTAGCCAAATTACTAAAAGATTCCCTGTGGAGTTAATTTTCTTAAATTAATAAGTTCCTAACTTTACTTCCGTTTTACATGTGACAGAAACATTTCG
>DWPV01003572.1:0-14976 GCA_018251915.1 Urbanus proteus proteus | reverse complement strand
CATAACTAAACACCCTCCGAAGTGGTGGTAGACGAAAAATATTATTGACGTTCAAAAAGAATTCTGTAAAGAATCTATTTTGAATAAAAAATTTTTGATTTTTTTTTTTTTTTTTTTTGATTTTATGTAATTTAAGGTGTGCGAAACCGAGGGCAAAAGCTAGTATTATATAAATATGTCTGTAATATACCCTTGTTATCTAAATACCTAGATCAGTTGTCACATCTAGTTACTTTATCAAGTTACTTTAGCAATGGTTAAGCAATAAATTTGCAAAAAAGCTCCTGTACAGAACTTCGCTCATATAGGCCTATTTGATTAACTTATGATTTGTCAGTAACTGAAAATAGAGTTTTATAAACGGTAAAAATGCGACTCCTCTTCAAAACTTTCCCTCTGATATCTTATAAATACGACTAAACACGAGACAACTCTTTTTAAATAGAATTTACAGGAGTACCGTCTCCGAATTAATGTCCCTTAGTGCCGTCAAGTAAATGAGGCTGACACAATATATCTTACAGGATCAAAGTGTTCCAAGTACTTACAGACTGGTCTTTGAATCATAATATAGCTATGAGACCCAGACAGACGAATACTTGACGAAATATATATTATTTTCGTTTCTTTCTTGAGTGGTGTTCAACAATTGTCTACGTGGTTTTTATTCATCTATATAATACATAAAGATATACCAATAAGTATATTTACTTTTATTGGACATTAAAATAAGTACTGTAGTAGTTAATTAGTTTAATTACTGAAACCGAAGATAGTAGACATTTGTAACTAGTTCCATATTAACTAGCCATATTATCTTAAAAACAAAAAATCTGACTGCTTAAAACCTCTTTTTTTTAGTTTTCAGGCACTATATATAAAAAAATGTAGCCTATGTTACGTTACGTCAGGGCGTGCCTAAGAAATGGACGTACGTACATACGTCCGAAAAACATTACCCTCCTGATGCAGACGTTGATAAAATATAAATGTTCAGTGTAAACACAAATAGGTACAATTTTATACCTTCAGTGCTATTGTGTTTTATTATGAAGTTATTTATAAAATTGACTACTATTTTTATTAAATTATATCTTCAACCATTACATTTTTATTGTTCGCGGTAAGCACGCGGGTGTCAGTACAAAAATCATAACTGGAAAGTGAAAGTTAGTGTTTCTCGCAACGCTAGCATCGTTACATTTTATTATATGCACGGACATGAAAGTAGAATATTTCAGCTCTACAAAGAGAGGTAATATATCAAAGAGAGATTCTGAAAATGGCTCACGGGGAGTCAGAAAATACGTAGCTATATAAAGCTCAGTAAGTATCCTCCATTGTTTTTCGAGTTGTGTAATGGAATTTTTCTGTAATATACGAAAGGGGCATTCATAAATAATACAAATTCTCTGTCTATCAAATGTGCGTCGCGTACTCGCTAGCATAATGGAGCAAAATGTATATATTTCAATGATTGTTCCCTGCGTAATCTCTGTAGGAACCAATGTACATAGAAGACACGAGAGCAGGATAAAAAATGGCATTAATTTTTTAAAAGAAAATTTTTGACCATTAAAAAACGTTGTATTCAAAATTGGAACGATGGATTAATGAGACAACCGAAGTGTTATACTAAAATGTAAGTATTATAAAAAAAAAAAAGCAACCAATCCTATCCTATCCTAACTTATCTATCCAACTCCCAACCAAGTCCATATTACTTACGTAACTTTCGATTTCATCTTTTTGTGCTTCATTTATAAGCATTTTTTCAACATCTCGGATTATAACATTAGATAAAGGTCCGTAATAGTTGAACGTCCAGTTAAGTGTCGTACAAGCGAGTGGCTCGGTGTGGGCTCGGTCCATTCAGCGGTAATCGATCGGAAAGAACCGCGAGGGAACCGCGACAGCGGGATATAATGCCGCGGTGTCACTATGTGTGGTTTTTGATACCGTGGAAAATAGTTGAAGAGGATCTAATCTTTAATCATTAAAGATCATCGATTTGTTCTTAAAAAGTTTTTATTAATATAATAGAGACAATTAAAATATAATTTACAATTAATATAAGTTAAAAAAAATCTACATAATTATATTTTAAAATTAAATATAAAAAACCGCATCCAAATTACTGTCCCTAGGAAGAGTGCCCAGAATGCTGGCAACATTACCTCGTTGAAT
Source organism: Urbanus proteus proteus (assembly GCA_018251915.1). NCBI lineage: Eukaryota > Metazoa > Arthropoda > Insecta > Lepidoptera > Hesperiidae > Urbanus > Urbanus proteus. The sequence goes on along the minus strand of DWPV01003572.1, from coordinate 12,789 downwards.
AGCGAGGCTAATTCGTTGGCCGAGGTATGTGCCAGCCCTCTGGTCATTCGTTGACTCTATCAAACGTTTGGACAGATGCTTGAAAAATAATCTAGCATCTGAACCCCACGGTCCCAAGGTTTCAACACCAAAAGGCAGAAATATGTAGTCTTTCATAAGATCTGCATATTTCTGCATTTTGTGGATTTCAGCGTCAGTCGCCACGACACCGGCTGCCCTGGAAGAGATATGAATATGAGAAGGTGCCAGTGTGTCAACGCAAGTAGCGTCCCACACTAGACACCTCCCATTCTTCCAGGGTATGAGTGTTAAGCCATCAGGCTTCTTGCCATCGCTACGCACTAAACCATTCGGCTCTAATTGAGCCGGTACGTTGGCGGTGGCAAGAGCCCTCCGGATAACATCATTTAAAGCCGCGTGTCGTGAAAGACGACCGGCGCTACGCTTGCAAGAAAGACCGTGGAGGCCCAAACGATCGACTTGAGCTCCACAGGGACAGTAATGAGGATGATTTAAAAATGATCCCAGTCGAAGGCCCACAGCTATTGAAAACGAAGTGTTATCTAAAAAAGTTCCTAAGTTAGGTGAAGGAATAGCTTGCAACCAATAACCTGATTCCCGAACAGAAACTGCAAGGAGACGAGCTCGCTCAATAGAATTTAGATTATTATTTAAAAGATTAGTATGAATAAATCGGCAGAGCGGCTCGTCCCATTGTCTTTGAGAAAATAAGCATTCAGGGAAGGATTCACCTGGACAAGCTGCTGACCACGCTTCCTTGGCTTCTGCACAGTAAGATATTTCCGAAAGGCCTAAAGACGTAAGAGTTAGTTTTTGACAAAGAGGTTTTGTACTGTGAACAGAAGACAAGAAAGCTGGCAACGCAATAGAAGAAACTTTTCTAATGCCAAGACCTCCATACCGAATTGGCAAAGAGGCTTGGCACCAAGATTTTTCAGATAATGGACAATTTAGAATTTTAATCAAACAATCCTGAATTAAAGAGTCAATAGATAAAAGGTGGGTCATATATTTCCAAATAGGAGAACATCTCAAAAAGTATGTAAATTTAGGAACAAATAAACAAAACCGAATAATATGATAGGCTACGTGCGAATTAATTTTGCCAAGCCGAAAAGAAATATTGTCAAATTTAGAAATATGTTCATCCAGAAAACTCGGTATAGATTCTTCTAAATTAAATAAAATTAAATAAAATTGAAGTGTCTGTCGGTAATGTCAAAATATCAGCGTTTTACAAAATGCCTGGAAAAGTTTACACCTATAAAATACAATTAAAAAAATTAACGATCTCAATACTTGCTATATTTACTCGAACAATTGAGATCATTTACATTTAAACGATTATTATTTGTCACTGATTTTAAATTCATTTATTTATTAACTTATTTGTATATGTATAGTATAGTAGTTTTTTTGTTAACAAGTCATTCAGCTGTAAACTCTAAACAAAGGAACTGACAAGAAACCACGCTAGTTTTATGTAAATGAGTGCGTATAAATAAATAAAAGTAGCGTAGTTTTTTGGCTTCACTCAAATACAAGGCGGTAAGTAATCTACCTATTTTATTTATCTGAGCACGTAGCTATCAAAGTATCAACATGTTAACTAACTCTCTAGAACTAACTAGAACTCTATGTGGTTCGACTCCGGTGGCCCCACCGCCACATCTGTTTTTGCCTCATAACAGCAGTGTCAAGCACTGCTGTGTTCTGGTCTAAAGGGTTTGGTTAGGGAGACATACTTATCCGAGGCGTTCCAACTCAGTCCTCAGGAGTAGCAATGCATTTGTGGTCAACCTTAGGTGGGATCTTATCTTATCTGGGGTTGATTATGGATGTCCAAGAGCGGCAGTAGTCACTAACATCAGGTGGACTGCATGCTCGTTTGCTACATCGAAGCATTAGGAAAATATAACTTGGTTTACCACACATTACATCCATAAAACATGTTCACCCACATATGACGCTAATTAATCTGTTTCGACAAGACTCGAGTTAAATTGCCTACTTTAGTTAATGCCCATGAAATAACCTGTCTGTAGCAACGTTACGGTAATCTCACTGACTAACTATCATTAGTGTGAATAAAATATTACTCAATTTAAAAAGTAAAAGTCTTGTTTGGTTTATTTTGTAAACAAATATCTATACTACATACAAATAAGTATGTAATAAGTGTCTGTTTGTAATGTCAAAAAATTAACTTTTTATTAAACGCATATGAAAGTATACACGATACCTATAACAAACTACTATTATTAATTTTTTTGTCTGTCTATTTGTTTTGGGTAATCTTCGAAACGGTTGGAACGAATTTGACGCGACTCTCACTTTCAGATAGTTGATGCTATGAAGCACAAATTAAGGTATTTTGATTTCTGAAAATGTATTAGTCCTATTAATTAGTTTAGTTACAAGTACTTATAATAACGGAAATGTATTTAACAAACCGATGCACTGACTAACGACATAATTGTTCAAATACAATTATGTTACTAAGTTAATTATGGATACCGAAAATAATCCGTTTATGTGGAGTATTTTATGCTTGTTATTTGGCGTCTTATGTTAAAGTAATGAGTGTATGACTAAATTATGCGGCAAATGAGTTAGTAAGGAATCAATGATGATAATGCTGAATTATCTTTGTACGATTGCAGTTTAACAACATTATGTATGCACTGAATACAAAGTTATTTAAGACTTATTATGTGATCTACTGAGCCGGACACGTAAAAAAAATTGTTAAAGCCAAGGCGGATTTAGCCACAAATAATGATAAGAAAATCTTCGGCTTCGTCAAAATAATAACATATTTTTATATCATACTAAGCCGTGTCAAATGTTTTCAAAAACGACTCTTTTAAAAGTTTTATAACTTTCCAATAACCGCGGTTCAGCATATCGAAACTGCGCATGTTTAGCCATTAACCTATCCAACTCCCGACCGCGCCTATGTTACTTAACATTGTAGATCTATGATGTGCGATACACTAGCTGTGAACTATGTTGCATTTATAGAACTTTGTAACAAAATAAATAGCCACTAAAACACAGAAATGAGAAAAACAGAAACCGTTATTTAAGTTCCATAAATAATCATATTGGCCCCTTTTTGGACAAAAGTCAAGTTGAGTGTTGATAATTAATAGATATAGGTACCTACACGAAGACGTTGCTGTCCATCTCATGGATTAAATCCCTTAATCTCCTACGACGTATACGAGGTGATAGTAGCTTTCTAGACTCATAGCTCCACAGTAGGATTTTCTCCTGTGTCGTGGGTGCCATGCACACATACACAAAGACCCAGAACCAGAACAGAAAATATCTAAATTCATCATTTAGATGTCTGTCTGGCCGGGAATCGAACCCGGGACCCGTTGCGCGTCAGACCGGTATTAACCCGCCACGCGGGTCGTCAAATGATATTATTGTTAATAAGATACCTAGGTACTTGTTTATTTTACTGATCGCATTGGGGTGTCAGTAAACATATTTGCTCAAGCGAAGATAATGTACACCCACGCCCGTCTCTTTGTACAAACGCATTTATTTCGTGAACAGATGAGATTCACCGTCGCGGTGAATGAGCACGCCATTAATATTTGTCATAACATATTATCGTCGTCGTCCAATACATTATATATCGACAGTAGATGACATTTATGATTGTCGCTGTAGTACCGGGACTAGAATAGGGCTACGGTCTGCCCACGGTATCGCCAGCTCGTCCTAAGAGACGACCAAAAGGGGGCTTCCGGTGTTGCGGGCGCTTAGAGTGGGAACTCGAACCGTCCGTCCAGCGACCTTGGGAATCATGGCAGTATGTGTGGTCGCATACAAATCCATCCAAGTACCATCGTCTCATTATTTCTTTTGTGAAGCCGTTAATAGTCAGCTCACTTATGACTATTATCCATAAGTGGTCACTGCGGCCCATGAACATTTGTAATAAACCCTGGATATAACATACTTATCTAACCAGGGAGATATCGACCAGGTAGGAGTCGACAATAGATACATTGCTACCTATGAGGATATGTTGGAATAAATATGTCTCGAATAAGTATGTCTCCCTTAACATACGCTTTACTAGATCGCAACTGCGCTGAACACTGCTGTTTTAAGGCTTAAATAGGTAATTTTTCTCAAATGAGAAAAATAATGAACTAATAAAATAGATTGGTAGGTACTTGAATACGTGACGTGATTACAAGTATTCCGCACGTAAGCTTATGATCTGGTTCGAAATAAGATAGAATAGTTTGTTGAGCAACTAACTTGAGGTTAGTTGGTCACTGATCAAACCGCAATAGTAACACTACCTACTTTTTATACTTTTAAAAGGTAGTAAAACCCCACCGCCACACCTATTTCTGGTCTGAAGGGTTTGGTAAGGGAGACCTACTTATACGAGACGTTCCAATTCAGTCATCAGGTGTAGCAATGGATCTGTGGTCAACCTCAGGTAGGACCTTGATATTATCTGGAGTTGATTAAAAGATGTTCATGAGCGGCAGTGGCCACTTGCTACTTCGACGACCATTTTAAAAAATATTTTCGTATTCTATGTCGCTTATCCGTTCCTTTTACAATCGCATAGGTAAATGTATATTGTAATATGTAGGTAATTAAGACCATCCAGATTTAAACTGACTAGTAGATGTTGAAATTTAACTATAATTGAAACTAAACTTTTACAGATACTTTTCGTCTGTACATTAGGAAAATTCCCATTATAGCAAAATGTAGGTACATTTTGAAAGAAATAATTATTTCGGTTAAAAAAATATACCTTATATCATTTCGTTAAACGGAAAACTACTGGATTGGTAATGGATTTTTGATTAATTTGAATATGACGGTAAAGTAATTTAAATTTATTTCTAAAAAAATAAAATAAACAATAAACTAAGGACATATCCATTAATTATATAATAAATTTTACGCAGTTTCTTATCTTCTTAATTGATATCGATTTCAATCCGACATTATAATAAAAAATGTTGCAATTCGTAACTGACAATTTGTACACGGCCTCGTAAACTTAATGAAGTATATTAAAATTTCAATTAAGTTTTAGTTTATCTATACATACCAATTTCGATCTATATTGTCGTATTTGGTATTCAGGGCAATGATTTTTTTGTGGTATGGAAGTAGCGAACGAGCATGCAGTCCACCTGATGGTAAGTGGCCACTGTCGCCCATGGATACTCGTGATCAATCCCACATAATTTAGACAAAAATCTTACCTGAGATCGACCACAGATGCATTGCCACCCCTGCGGACTAAGTTGGAACGCCTCAAATAAGTAGGTATGTCTCCCTTACCACACCCTTCAAACCATAACACCGCAGCGCTTAACACTACTGTTATAAGGCAGAAATAGATGTGGTGGTGGTGCCGCCAGAATCGACCTACATAGAGTTCTACCACCTTTAAAAAGTATAAAAATATAAAAAGTAGGGCAAAAATAGTTCGGCGAAGATGCCGCCGGTGTCGAATCGCAAAGGGTTCTACCACCTTTAAAATTTATTACCTAAGGACTAGTTAATCCCCGCGGGTTTACCTGCGTTAAAGAAGTAAAAAACTTATTTAAACGTAAGTGACATCCCGCGCTCCTGCAAAGGCGTCCGCATGCGCGTGGAGCGCGCGTTAATGCTATAAAAAAAATTAAGTAGCCTATGTTACACTTTAGACTCAGCTATCTTCCAGTGAAGGTCCCTTTAAAATCATACATGCTTTTTTTTTCGTGGAAATAGTGTTATTCGCCATGTTATTACCAAACTATTGTAATATCTGCAGCAGGAGCATTATGACCAATTCCGCAGATTGTAATTGTTTCATACGTAACCCATAGGTCAATCTAAATCGGTGTTATGATTATCCGTTATTGTTGAGTAATTTGTATTTGGATCTGTGTGGCAACTGTGTTGTTTGATTAGGTATTATTAAGCATACCTAATCATGAGCTTTTACTTTAATACATTTGATGCAATATACACAGATATACGTTTATTTTCTTAAAAAGAATGACTTGAAGTATCCATAGTTCGTAAAAATTAAAAAATAAAACAAATACAATAGATTTTTAAATTATTCCCCGTTTGGCTCTTCATCTGTCAGCCTACATGTTTGTAAATAATAATATATATTCTTGAAAAAAGTTAAAGGAATAAAATAATAATATTCCGGCATAAACAATATGACCACATAATAAACCAGGTTTAAAGAGTATCTTACTTAACAGATTATATAGCTAAAACATTTTTATACTACAGCTAAGATTTCATTGAGTGTAAAACCAACAACTGAATTACACTGTATGGGATTGCGTAAAAACTGCAGTAACAGAACAATACCACAAGATATAATTAGTTATGAAGTCGTGAAAGTGCAGCTTTTTCAAAGCCTCGAACAAAACGACCGCAGACAATCGTGCCGCAGTTGCTAGAGACATAATAATGTTTAGACAAGACAAGGGTAAATGAAAAAATATTATGCTATGTGAAAAAAAATACAGTTCATGGGAACCTACTCCTTTTTTTGAAGTCGGCTAAAAATATATATTATTAAATGATATTTTAGGACATGTCTGCCGTTTCTTGACTATTTTTAATATTTACCTAGTTAACTTAGATATTTTCGTACTAAGTTATATTAGTGTACCTAGACGATTTTGCGTGCTTGCGTAAAATCTTGTTGTTATTAGTAAAAGTTTAGCCCAGGTATACAAAATATAAAAAAGGAAACTTGTATTTTGTGTGTACCCATTATATATTTGATTAAATAAAATTTTATTTTAGCATGATGAACTACACAATATTAAAACATTTGACAATGACACGAAATGATGAAAGGACTTTTAATTTTTAGCACCACTATAAAGTACAATGACAGATCTATTCCGTTTGACTCTATGGTCCACGGAAAGTGAGAGTGAATGGATGCGCAAGCGCATCGTACTGTGCATCATGAATGGCGCTAATAATAATTAACAAACGCCCGTTCGATGTGTAACGTGAGTAATTTTACTTTCCGTGGCACACTATTTATGGAAATTCACTGTGAATATTCATGTGTATACCCGGAAATGCAATAAAGCACTGTAATCTTCGGTAATATAAAATGTAGTAAGCTTTGAACTTAGGGCCCGTACACACGAGCGTTTGACCAGCGTAGGCGTAACGTATCCACAATGCAAATGTTTTAACAACGCGATAAGTGATAAGTCTTATCATTATTGCCAAAACCTGTAGTTATACCTTTTATACATTTTATTGTTAGCAATTTAACTACTAAATAATTTAGCGGGTGCACGAAGCTAATTGTACTGACAAGTTAATTATGATCAATGTCGTTGAGTTAGCGTCGCTTATAAGCATCGTTTTCGTGGCGTTTGCGTATTGCGTTTATGAAACGCTTCAATGAGGGAAACGCTAACGTGAAGTTAAAACATCTCAAAGTAAAAAGCGGTAATTCTAGTTGTGTTAAATTATGAATACTTTTTTAAAAATAAAAGTTTTTAGACGGTAGTTTTAACGAATACTTAATACTAAGCAGGCTGCAGATGCATCGTCATTGGCTACCCTTGATGTAGATAGGTATTTCTTTCATAGTTTCTTCCGTCTTAATTAAATTCGTGCTGCTTTTGAAGCAAAAATCAGATAATTTGCGCCCTTTCACATTTGCTTACTCCATGGCTGTCTGAAAGGTAAGCTAAAAGAGTAGTGGTTCTTTTTAAGGGTCGTCGGTGAACAATAATACCGCTGCCGCACTTGCATTGTGTAAACACAATACTGTCGGAGTTGTCTGTCTGTCTCAAAAATGTTTTGTCTCTCGACGAAACGCACGCTTTTTGTGTCTGCTTTTTAAAGTATGGTACTGGTAAAATACGATATTTATCTTTTTGTTGGCTATCTTAGATTGCGGTAGTAACGATTTTTATTTGGAAGCCGATTACAAATTCGTTGCACTTTTGGACACTAGATAGACAATTACATATAAGTAACCAGGTATACACTTCCTTGCACAGAAACATAAGAACTGTATCACACTAGAAATAAGTGCGTAAGTAGGTAGTGTAAAGTGCGTATGTTGTGGTTCGACTCCGGCGGTACAACCGCCAAACCTGTTTCTGCCTTATAACACTGTGTTCAGCGTTGATGTGTTCTGCTCTGAAGGGACATACTTATTCGAAGCATTTCAACTAGTTCTAAGAGGTAACAACGCAATTTGTGGGCGACCTCAGGTAGGATTGTGATCTAATCGGAACCGTTCTGATTCTACTGCTCAAAATGTCAATAAAATAAACTTACAATATCATATACACACATAAATTGCTTCATGCAATATTTTTCTAATTATTTCATATGTTTATGATGCATAACGTCATCCCATTACAAATACAATAGACAATAGAGTCATGCAATTTCCATAAATTTTTGTGCTTCGTTTAACGCAGTTAACTTATGAAATGTCTTTGTGGATGTTTGTAACAATTTTGCTTTGTTAATGCATAAACATAAACCGTACAGTGCTACACAAATTTTGGAGCATTTCTAAGCTAAATAGAACACTAAAACGAATGTGTAAAGACAATTATGTTCTGCCTTAGATCTTAGATTAGTACTAGTTGATCCCCGCGGTTTCATCTGCGTTTTAAAAGTAAATAAATGATACCCGGTTTTCCTGCGACGGCGACCGCAGATATGTAGAGAGAGTGCTTTTTCCAAAATGTAAGTAGCCTAAGTTACGGCTTAGCCTAAGTTACCTTTAATATCTTTCAGTGGAAGTCCCGTTAAAATCAGTCCGTTTTGAAGATGACCTCAAACAAACAGACATATTGACCGACAGACGGAAAGACAGACATTTTTTTTACTAATTGCATTTTAGTTATAGGTAACGTTTATACTTTCATATGGATTTCGTAAAAGGTTATTATTTTGATATTACAAACAGACACTTCAATTTTATTTATTTGTATAGATGATAAAATGCATTTGGAAACCGATTGCGTACTCTTCAGGTTTCATACATGAATTAGAGCAAATCTGAGTTCTTAATAGTGAAGTAATGCTCTGAAAATCTTTAGTTATGCCTTCTCTAATGAGTTTATTAAGTTAGATATAAATTGGCTTCTGCAGATATAGGCTAACGATTATTTCAATAAGATATATTTATAGGCTCGTGCATTCGAGCCAATTAGACCAAATGCATAGAATAAGAAATCCTAATTAATATGGATAGGATTGTTAGTTTCCTGCTTTAATGATCATTATGAAATTTTGCAGATATGTTGCCACATACTGCATAGAGTAAAACTCATCCCGTAAAAAATACTACTCCCAAGGGATAGAAATGTAACATTTATATAAAAAACGTACGTACTTTTATATCTACATGCTTTTGATATGAATTAATTGCATTTGAATTGTACCTGAAGCATACCTAAGTACAATATTCTTACTATTATAAATGCGAATGTACATGACCACATTTGCTAGTGTTGTTACTCTTGTGGACTAAGTTATAACACTTCGTGTATATCTTTCTTTCTTATTCCATCCTTTAGTCCAGAACACAAGCAGCGCTGAATACTGCTGTTATAATATAGACATAGGATCCTATATCTATGGTTATAAAACAAGAATTAAATTTAATTCCGAATCCCTATTTTTGGATTTAAAATCTAAGTGTGTAAAGTAAGACCTAATATTAAAACATCACATTATTACCAATACTTATATCAATTGCATAAAAAATTCAATCGCCTTTATTAGCTTGCATTATTTATTCTAAATTTTTTTACGCATCACGGACATAAGTTATACGTTTATTATAATCTTCGGTAGATTATAAAAATTAGAATATCTTAAGGAACAAGTTCTGACACCACGATCAACAATACAATACTTCCGAATGATTACCGTTAAGAGCAACCACTACCTTTGTAGGCAATAGAAAAAAATAATGCAAATGTACTTTCAATTCCTTTCCCACGATGGTCGGTGAGGGGTCTCAAATGTCCCTGTACGTGATTTTTTAACCGAAGTGTCGTTTTAATGATGCCACCTTCCCTTTCGTGTTTACATTGCCTTTATCTATTGCTTTGTGTCTGGGGGAGTCTTTGGACAAGGGATGAAAAATGGTTTATCTATACTCAGATGCTCTTTCCGTTACGTTGAGATGCGTGAATGGTGTGTATAGCAGCTAATTTGCTTTACAAGTTTTTTTGTTGCGTCTTGTGTTTTTTGTGTTGTTTGCTACTTTTTAATACTTATATTGAATTATCACATTATTAACTGTTTATTTTTTTAATTTATCTGGGAATGCTGTTTACGGGACTGTAAGGAATTGTCTCTGTCAGAGCAGAATTCATACTAATATACTAATTAAAAATTAATTCTAACTTAATTTTATAAAACATAAACTGTAAAAAAACTTTTAAAAGTCTTTTAATGTTCTCTCTCTCTCTTTTAATATTTACTTCTCTAACATGTTGCACGAGTACTTACGGTTACCTTGTCATATTTTAATTTAATAATATGATTGCATCTATACTCTTATCCTTCTTAGGTATTTTAGAGACTTTTTTGTTGACAAGGGGGTAACCTTCTAAAGGTACCCGACACTAAATCCTCCCAGGCCGGCGGCCGCTTCAGCGTTTTGTGGAGGACCCTGGGAACTTTGGCACCATCACTGAGGTCTTAAGAGCGCGGTGCCCCTTTCGGGCTCTGTCCCGGTAAGCATTAGCTCAACCAACACGTGCGGGTGTTTACGACCACACATACTTACATCCTTCCCGAAGTCAGCAGCAGTAGTTCACTAATTGGTTAAAGATAAATCCCTAATAAAACACATCGCAATGTGATGTGATGAGATAGATTCAATTAAATGTTATGTTAATAGAATATGCATCTACGAAAGGAAATGATCACCTCGTTATAACACTAATTAGCATGGGAGATTTATTTGTCAGCCGTAAATATATTCGTGAGTTCCTCACGATTTGCGGTTGAATATTCATTAACAACATCCAATCACGATTTTAAGGTTGATTGTACACTAAAGTTCTATAGTAAGCTGATAAAATTGGTAAAATATATTCAGGACGGGAACTAAAAAGTAAATATAATATTTACAAGGGTCTTCTTCGCTGAATTGGTATTAATAAAAAAATAAAATCATTGTATCAACAAATCATGTCTTTAGTTCCTTTACCAGCTCTATGGAAGAGTCCTATTGGCCTCCCTTAAATTAAACTTTATCCGTGATTACAGGATTGGTAACTTGTAGGCTAATGAACTTAAGTAAATTTTACTCTAAGTACCTATTATCAATATAACGCCATTTAATTCCTCAAATGATACGCAAAATTCCATTGCTTAATCCTTCAATTTAAATTCCGAGGTGCACAGTAAAATGAACATTTTTCACAGAACAAAAATAACGTTTAAATTAGGCAGCTCTAGTAGACAAGCAGCCTTATTTCGTAATCTATTGACGAGCAGTAAATTTATTTGTTTTAATTTTATAACAAATGCATACATACTGGTTTAATTAAAACATTTTCATTATTCAAACATGTGTTTTTCTCGACTACAGATGTCAAGATAGTTTCGACTTAATACTTATGAGAGAAATTAATTTGTTAGTCAAATGATCATTTATTTTATAAATTAATATTCGCCGGCAACGCATTATGTCCCACTGCTAGGCACGGGACTCATAATGAGCCAAATTTAGGCATGAGTCCACCGTGCTGGCCAAATGCGAATTGGTAGACTTCACACATCTTCGAGAACTTTTAGGAACTCTCAGGTGTGCAGTTTTCCTCACGACATTTTCCTACACCGTTAAAGCAAGTAATAAAATTAATCTCTAATACGCAATATACGCACGTAAATGCGTGCCTGGGATGGAACCTCGGTCCCCCGATTGTGAGGCCAAGTTTCAACCATTAGGCTGTCACTGTTCAAATTAATATTAAGTACCTATACTTATCTGATCGCTAAGCGGATTCGTCACACGTAGTACATTTAATTTAGTCATCGTGAGGTTATAGTGGAATGCAGAATTTATATTCTGCTCACTTTATGTCTGTTTTACGAACTCGTCCTATAGTCCTTATTACGTCAAATTATTGCAAATTGAATTTAATCGTTTGCTATAATTTGTTTAAAAGATCTAGAGCCCTGTAACATACATACAGACGGTCAGACGGACAATGGAGGGTTAATATAGGGATCCGTTTTTACCCTTTAAATGACCCCAAGAATCTATTTACAATACCTATCTTGTAATAACGAGTAGGTACCTATTCAAACTTTTAGTAAAAATTATTTCCTAAAACTCCACGATGTTATGGTTGATCTATATAGTGCGTACGTGACTCCCAGATAGGAAGAAATCCTTTCAATGGACACCATTAACCGTAGCGTCATAGCGAGAAATAAACTAACGAGCTTAAACTTCACTTTTATTTCTGTAGGGCTGGCACTTAGGACGACTATTTACTCAAATTTTATTTTTAACTAGCTGAACCCCGCGGTTTCTCTCGCGTTAAAAAAGTAAAATATTTAAACATAAGTGATACCCGGCGCTCCCGCAACAGCGCGCGCTAATTCATTAAAGAAAAAATAAAGTAGCCTATGTTACGCCTTAGACCTTCAGCTATCTTCCAGTGAAAGTCCCGTTGAAATCGGTCCAGCGGTTTAGAAGATTACCTCAGCCAAATGGAATATATGCAGATAAAT
>DWPV01003571.1:0-14977 GCA_018251915.1 Urbanus proteus proteus | reverse complement strand
AGTGATGCGAGTACAAACAAACAGACAGACAGACAGACAGACAGACAGACAGACAGACAGACAAAAATTTTAAAAACAGTTGTTTTGGCTTCAGCTGCATTAAAAAATACCCCCTATGTATTTTTTTTTCCAATATCTTCAATGTACAGACATCGACCTGTTACAATTTTATTATAAGTAGAGATAGAGATGGTAAGGTTATGGACTAATTTCTACTGATAACACGGTACGTAACAGTTTTAACATAACACCTCGAAAAAAATGCGTCTGTCGGTGTGATGAGTGGTCACTTGCCATCGGGTGGACCGCAGACTCGTTTGCTACTCCAATTTGCATCTAATTGCAAGTTGTCCCTTATATCCCCTGAATTGACGTCACCGGAATATTAAATTAAAATTACGTATTTCGATTTTGTCTACACCTTTTTTGATGAAAATAAATGATTTTTAATGAAAATAATCTTTACTTTGTACTCATATATTACATCAAAAGAAAAACGAACGTTACCAATGAAAGAACGAGCGTCAGTCGCGAAGCGTTAAGCGTATTATTGTCATATGACGCTGCCGATACTCTCATATTTGTATTCGACGCTGCATAAAACGAGTTCGCTTTCCATAAATTCCGCGAACACGGCAGAATCTCACAAAGCGTATAAAATAAGCTCGCATACAAACATCCAAGTCACCCAAACATTGTAGTCATACGATGAATAGCTTCACTCTTCACTGCCAGACTGAATCTGAAACCACCTTTATAAATTTTACTGCAAGGCTTTGTTTCGTTGGATGTGTACTCTTAAATGTCTACGACGACAAAGGCGTACAAATCTACAGTGGATACCGTAATTAAATACCTACAGCGAAATATCTGTAAAGTTCGTAGTGTCCTAATATGACATAATTTTACAGAGAATGACTAAGCTTATTTTTTATGTTTTATGATACAATTAGACTGTTCTATATATTTAGTCTGACGCTTTCTGACATTTTAATTTCTTTAAAATATTTTAAATTACATTTCACTTTGAGTCCGGCGACATGCATACTTATCTGCAGTACTTCTATATTATAAAATTACTCTATTTCACATCCCTATTTTAGCCGCAATAAGAGGACAATAATACGGGGTATAGAAGTAAAATCAACGTCACATGAAAATTAATAACGGGGCTTTAGACCACATGGCGACACAATACCGACCGTCGTAAAAATAGGAAAAGACTCGCGCAAAAAACTCACTAATACATTTGCGGTGTGGTTGGGAAAATTGGAAATACATTCGTGTAGGAGCGGACTGACGGCGTACCTTTTATCGTAGTCAGACGTTTTAATATCGTTTTTTGCATGACGCATCCCTGTCGGGACAACCGCGTGACGTGGGACGTCTCCACTAACGTGAGTATTAGTATCCATAGGAACTAAATTAGGTGTGTAGTGCATCCTATTTTTATAACTATGGCGTCGTGATATGAATTAATTTCACTTGCATAGTAACCAAAGCATACAATCCTAGCTACTATACGACTTTTCTTACAGTTAAAAATGCGGATGTTTATATACCTACACATTACCACGAGCGAAGCCGCGGGTTGAAACTAGTATAAAATAAAAACGTTATAGTAAACCCTACATATATGTTGCGTACCTTTAAGGACTAAGTTGAATCACCTCACCTCATTTATGTCTTCGTCATAAGACAAAATGTGACAGTGGTGCCTCCGGATTATGAAGGACTGTATCCTGTTCTATTTTACAATATTGAAAATGTAATGTATTTAGATTGTATAAGTTAATTATATTTAATCTTCAACTGATATACTCGTATACGTACTGGCAAAACTAATTGTATTTCCGACTCTAAGCCCAACATAATTACGTGCGAAAAGCTTACACTTACACTAATCAAACCACAAGACTGTAAACGACCATAGCAAAAGGAGTATTCGAATATAACGTAGCAATTATCACATCTTACACGAGCATTTTATATGCCTTGCACTAGTTGTATAAATGCCGCACATAAAAGGCGATGTGTTACGCCGCATATAATAGAATGAAGTGTCCTTAAATGTAACGTTCGTCACCGAGACTCGTTGAAACCCCTATAAAAATGTTAGTTCGCCTTCATTACGTTCTGGTACGCGCTTCCGGTGTTATACACACGAATATACACCCTCGTCTGACCGTCCAGTGTTTAATTTCCCGCAATAAACTGTATATATTCCGCAAACATCCGATCTATTCGTTTTGAATAGCCCGCTCCAGATGTTTTACAGTGCTATGTTATTTCGAACTCGTGTTGCGGTACACCGCTATTATAATGAACAAGGGCCCATCAAATGGACTTTTACAGCGACTTTCACCGGATGCGAGTATTTTCTAATTCGAAACGGAATATCTCTGACATTTTCTATCTGCGTGCGCAGAAACGTAATCTTTATATACTGATTCTCGTTTTTGTTTACAAAGTGGCTTACGTGGCTATAAGTACACCACTACTTGTGACGCTCTGTTATTTCCCTTGACAGTCATATTACTGCAACTTACCTCCAATGCAATAAGAACTTCCGTGCCTGGCGGGAGGGTAATTCGATGGGGTCTAGTTAAGCTGGCAATGTTACACGTGATACAAGGGTCCTTTTACCCCGCAGGGCTGTAATTTGCACCTGTAATCAGAGATATTATGTGAGAAATTTTATGTTACTTCATACAGACTCTAGGGGAGATAGAGACGCTATGATTTCAGACTGATATGATGTTTATTACACTCATCTTCGATCAACAATACCAATTAGTATTGTTGATCGAAAACACTCATAGTAGACTACGAAAGTCAGTATTATTATTGCAATAATAATAAGTTATAAGTATAAGACAAGTCATGAATAATAATTATACATACTTACATAAAGTTATACATGCCATAAAATACCTTTTTAAAGAAGTGCAGAACATATTTCCTTGAAAACCTCTTCTATCCTAAAATAGAATATTCTGTATCTTTAGCGGTATACTTAGGTTGAGTAAGTGCCACTTATTCTATGTAACGTCGGAATAAAGGAGACATTTCCTCTGACTTTAACATAATATTAGGAAATAGCTGTTTTGCCCGCGGCTTTGCATGCTTCTCAACTATATAATGGACTGGCTGATCCCCACGGTTTCACCCGCGTTTAAATAGTAAAAAGTAATAAATAGGATACAATCCTAATTGTTATAAATGCGAAAGTCCGTTTATATGTTTGTTTGTTTGTTTGTTTGTAATGCTGTCACGCTTTAACTACTCAACCGATCGTTATGAAATTTTGCACACATATTGCCAGGGGTCTGGAAAAGGACATAGAGTACCTTTCATCCCCAAAAATGATACTACTCCTGAGGGATAGAAAAGTAACTTTCATACCTACCTACAATGTAGGTACCTACCCACTTTTATACCTACGGCCTACCTACCTACGGCCAGCGAAGCTACGGATAAATACTAGTATAATAATAAAAGAAAAATAATGTAAGGGAGTATTCTCGCAGAGCCCTTGCAAAGGCTCCGCGAAGCACAGTTTGAGAATGGCTGAATTAAATGACTTAAGTAAATAGTCAAGATATTGAAGGTTTTATCAACTTTTTCATACAAATTCGGTCGATAAACTAGATTTGGACACGTAGGTATAAACGTAATAAACGTCTAATAGTATCATGAATTAGATAATAATTTAAAGATAAACAATCATTCACAACATCAGATAGCTATTTTTATACACGTAAATTATATAGTCTCCATAAAAATACAATAGATCCAATAAAATCGAAGAAGATTAAAATCGGAAGACCCAGCTATTATTGATGTCTCTGCTTAAATATCAACTTTAGCATAAGTTTTTGGTAATCGGGTTGATCGCTTTAGTTTTTCTCTGTTAGTAACTGAGTCAATCGACCCACATAAAGATTACGTAAGCCTTCTTTGTAGCACCATTGAACATCGTAATAACATAATAATAATAAGTTTATGCCGCGTGGTCACCACTTCCTTTCTTCCCGTGGATGTCATAGGAGGCGTCTTCCTGTGTCACATCGATATCAGAATATCCACTGCGGTCACCAATGTATGCCCGGTATGTTGAGTGTTGATTAGGTATTGGGAAAAAACCATTAGGGGAAACCTATGTCCAGTAGTGGACTTTGTAAATCTGAGGGATATGTAGTTTACTTGTAAATAAAGAATAGGTATAAAGTATAAGTGCTTATACTTACTGAGCTTAACGCTAAGAAAAGTCATATGTGGAAATAGTAAGACAAGTTTTAATAGAATTAGTTAATTGATGTCCCATTACAGAGTACGAACGAAACTGGTTATTATACTTATTATGCCGCTTTGGGTTTTTCAAATATTCCAAATAACTCAGGGGGACTTCTAAGTAAGCATCACTAGGAAGTTGCAATTCTCACCTCGAAAATTTAAACATGTACCTACATACATCCATATTGATGTACCATTTAACAAGGATTTCCACTAGCTTATTGGCGTCATTTACAGACTTTTGGAGCGGCTATCAGTTTGCCGTATAGACCTTTAAATAATGATTTCCTGGGTGTAAGCTTGAAAAATTGTTCATTCATATGATAATGTGAATGCCGAAAATTTAAAGAAGGGAAATCTTTAAGTACGTTAATATCGGTAATGGTCATAGTGATAGCTACGTGATTGTGCATTTTTTATTCATGGGCCTTCAAAATTACCTATTTATCAAGACTCAGTGTCAGGTACATCAAAGTAGCCAAGCAAGATCTCCCCCATGACAACACACAACAAGATTCTACGTAGGTACACATTAAAACAATAGGTAAAATTTTGTAGTTATAATAGGTAGATATCTAGTTAAACAAAGCAGAGAGGACCCTGAAATCATAGCTTTGAATGACATAAATCGTGTTAACTTTAGAATAAAAAACACATAAACTCATCTTTACAATAAACAAGATCACCACCCACACGACGCTTTATTATTGATTAAGTATTGTTAACATAATATATTCGTCATAGCCCCAGAACTGGATCTGACCAAATGGAGAAATATGAAGTTATTACTTTAATATGTTTGTTCAATAATACAACACTGAAGTAGTGTCATTATTATTTTATTTAGCTCATCTAGCGCTTGGTAAATGGCCACCACAGAGCAATGTATCTCTCTTAGGTGCAAAGCTGAGGAGTGCAAAGCTGAGCAACAGCTGAGGAATAAGTGAAGGCTTATGTACTGAAATCTGCTATAGGTACTATAAGAATATCATTTAAGACTGCGTTTTGTGGCAGAGATAGTAAAGGTCATTATAGTCGAGATATAAAGGGTTCTACCGCCTTCCACCCATACCCATAAATGATAAAAATGACCAACATTAATCTTTATCAAACTACTCTCTAAAAAGGTCCCAAGGGTGCGAAGACTACTAATCTGCACTTAGCTAGCAAGATGAACCGACCTAAACTGTCTGAGAGGAATCCATGTGCTACATTGGGACATCAATAGATTGACTACGACGACCCTTTTAACACCAAAGATAAATCATAAGTTTAAATGTATTTGTACCATGAATCGTAGCATAACTCTAGCAATTTGTATGTTTCATGCTCTAAAGCCAATATTGAAAAAGCTTAAAATTTAATTAAGACTATTTTCGAAATTACTTTTAAAAATATTTTCTCAAATAAAAAGAATCATTTTATAATAAAAAGAAACTACATTTTAGAAAGCATAATACTAATGTTAAATTGTAAATGTAAAATGGTTGTTATACATTTTTTAAATAAAGAAGATGTTTTAAAATGCAATAAGTTACTGAACGAAGTAACATGGCTTCAAACAGCTGACCATGCCAAAAAAGTTGACTTTGACATGTTGACATGACATACCAAATGCATCCTTATTTTATTCTAACCAAAATGTATTGATGTATCATGAACGATATAAAACAATATAATATAAATTAAATAATATTATTTTCCGCCCATTTTACGAAAAATGTCCGCCAGCAAGCTAGATGCCGTCTATCGAAGTATACTCATAACCAAATTCTTCACTAAGGGATGGGGAAAACCAGAAAATTTAAGAAGGTAAAATAATTTTATTACATTTTATTACATATTTTTAACGATTTATGACATATTCTAAATAAAATTATCTAATATTCGTGTATATTTTATATATTTTTGCTTTTTATAGGTTATTTGAATTCAGAAAAGTTGTTTCAAATCGTGAAGAATGTTTGAAATTGGTGGAAAGAGACTACCCCGTCACTATTACGAAGGTAATTTTATTATAAAGCCAATATTAATGTTGAAATTGAATAATTTACTATACCAACAATGATTTTTTTATGTACATCATTATTTACAATGTAAAGTTATTAGGTAACATCCTTCCAGACATGATCTGTCATAACAATTTATTAATCTATTAAATGTTCTTGTACAGTATTGCCTTGAACTGACCTTGATGCCTTACTGTATCTTTAGAATTAAAATGACAAAATTGATTATAAAAACTAGTTAAACCTGAGATTCATTACATACTTTATTAAATTATTAAAGTAATAATATATGTTTGGTAATTCTTTATTACCATAATGTTCTGTTTATTTGCTAAAATTCCAATGTATAAGAATAGAGGAGTTAGCATGTAGCTAAATTGGAGGGAAGCCTTGAATGAAATAAAATAAAAGGAAATGTTGCATAACAATGACTATTACAACTACAAAATAGCTTAAACATCACTTTGATTATATGTTTCAGTAAATTGCCCACAACTTTCTCCGTGCATATCAGTTTATAAAGTTTGTTGAGACTAACACTTATTTCAACTGACGAGCATGCACCTTATGATGAGTACACTGACACCCAGGGTCATCAATAATCTATCCCAAACAGATTTAAAGTTATATCTGAGATCAGCCTCAGATGATTTCTACACCTAATTCTTAAGTTAGAAAACCTTGTTCAAGCGTCCTTTACCACAACGTAAGTTATACGTAATGTTAAAAAATTAAAAAGGAAATTATCTAAACATAGGTAACACCCCTCTCTCCCACGACAGCAGCTGCATGCGTGTGGGTTCCTTTTTTCAAAATTAAAGTGGCCTATGTTATGCCTTAGACCTTCATTTATATCCCAGTGAAAGTCCCGTCAAAATCGGACCGGTCTTTAGAAGAATACCTCAGCCAAACAGACAGACAGACAAACATTTTTCAATTGCATTTTCATTATAGATATTGTGTATACTTTTATATGCATTGAGTAAAATAATGTTATTTTGAAATCACAAACATTTCAATTTTATTTATTTGTATTGATGACAATGATTTATATATTTCATATTTAAATGTAACAATAATATGGATTATATTTATAGGAACAAAACCTCACAGACTGTCGGCTTCTAGAGGGATATTTTCTAACTCCTTTAGAGAAGCATCTGCCCGGGATTGTTCCGGAAATAGCCCAAAAAGCCCACTTCCAAGCATTGTTGCCGATACACTGGCCCGATCCAGCATGCAAGCCTGTCTGCCTGCATCTTGCTGGCACAGGAGACCATGTAAGTGACAAGAATAAGTTAATAATTTGTTATTTTGGTAAAGGGAGAAATTCTTGCCAGTAAACTTACTTCAGTACTCTTAGTACGAGTTTTTTACGTATTATTTATACGATTTCCGTTTATGCCCATTTTTTTATAGGTAGTAAAATTTTAACACCTAAACGATCTGCTAATGTAAGAGCTCAAACATAAACAAAAAACATTTCACTAAACGAAATAAACTCGTAATAAGGGTACATAGCTGGGTATATGTAGGAAACTTTAATGGCGTGATTCAGTTATACTAGTAGCGCCATCTATTGAGGAGTTGTGGGAAATCACCAGTAACGCTTGTCTAGCACTCTTGTTTACTGAAACAAGTCTATAAGATGCCACTCAAATTTAAGTTATAAGATTTGCATTTTCTTTCAGTTTTTTTGGCGACGGAGGAATTTAATGGTAAAACCTCTCTTAAAAGAAGCGGGCATTGGTGGTATTATTCTTGAAAACCCATTCTATGGTCTCCGAAAACCCACTGACCAAATGTAAGTTAATCTTTGCAATTTTTACGTATATTATTTTATAAAAAAATGTATGTCAAGACAAAATGTGTTTGTAACTTTATTTATTTTCATAGACCCCCAACAGATCAAGAGAAAATTTTATAGACATCTGAAAATCAGGTAAAATCAGGTGAATTTTAAGAAACATCATTGGCAAAGAGTTCCTTGACAAGCAAGTGATAGATTTTCCATAATGCACGTTACTTTTAAATTTGTAGCCCTGAACCTCCTCTGTGGAAAATCGTAAATCGTATATTAATAAAGTACCTATATAATTATAAAGTTGTGAGGTATTTGTCTTGCTTGCAATTCGTAAATTTATGCAAAAATTGTGCAAATATTACCTATGAAAGATGTGAGAATATTACTATTGTTATATCAGACTAGCTGATCCCCGTGGTTTTACCCGGGTTTAAGAAATTAAAGTAGCCTATGTTGCCCATTAGACCTTCAACTACCTTCCAGTGAAAGTCCCGTCATAATCGGCCAAACTAAAATCAAAGATACTTTTATTTATCTGCTTAATTAATAGACAATAATTGTCCCCTAGCCGTTCCTCGCTACACAACGTGTCGGACATTTTCGTGATGGGCGGATGCCTGCTTCTGGAGTCGCTGGTCCTCTTCCACTGGTGCGAGCGGAACGGGCTCGGGCCGCTTGGCGTTACTGGGCTGTCTATGGGTGGGCATGTGAGTATGTTGTGTTTATTATGGAATTATAAAGTTCTAAAAGTTGCTGTAATACTCAAAATATTTTGTGTATCTAAAAAGATCACTCGGTCCTAATGTGTATTTTTCATCGTACGAAAAAAAATTTACAGTGAAAAATAAATAATGCTAAATAGGGATTAAAATTGATTGATTTGTTGCCTTTAACCGCTATGGATGCTAAATATCTGTATTCCATAATGTTCAACATATTTTATTTTGGTTGTTGTGCCCCTATCAAAACACGTCATTTCTACCGACCTCGTCGCTAATTTTGCAACGCTGCTACACACATATTATTGCCATATGGACAATAATCACCTATCTGATATGGCGTGATGATGTGTATTGGCGTATTATATATCTAAATGTCGCTTCCCTAAAATTGCTATCAGCCGCTCTGAATATGAAGTGTTCTTATTCCGTGCTCAGAAGCAGCTAGCAGCTTGTGTATTTTATCTTAGTGGTGTTTTTTTGGTTTAATTATGAAGATCATTTTAAATGTTATTTAAAATTGTATGAAGAATTGATTATACGTTTTGGTTATAACTTCTGTCATTATAGATGGCATCGCTAGCAGCTACAAATTGGCCCAAACCATTAGTCCTGGTCCCATGTCTGTCATGGTCAACTGCATCAGCTGTCTTTTTACAAGTAAGTTCCAACTTTCATACCGAAGTTATATAAATAATTGTCATTGTTTTTCTTTGGTCCATATATGAATGGAACCTGCAAAATATTAGTAACATCTTATGAACAAACTTTTATAAACGGTTTTAATTAAATGTGATCAGGGCGTGATGGCGCATTCGATAAATTGGGACCTTCTAGAAGACCAGTATCTGTCAGATGGAATATACAGAGAAAAACTAAAAAAAATGGTCACCATAGTGGACGAGGCCTTTCTCGCCGGCAAAAAGTTCGCGCGCACCTACTCCGTAGACATGGCAACGAAAACACACGACGACAAACAAACAGATAATCAGATATCACTAAAGAACACTTTAAAGTGTGAGCCAGAGTTCAAACGCTTAGACATAACTTATAAAGAACCAGCTAGTGCCAACGAAAAGAAAGCTCAAGAAAACGTAAATGCTAATAAAAATAATCTAGAAGTAAATAAAGAAGTGCCTAACGATAGTAATAAGTCTGACGTGAGTGCGCAAATTAGAGGTCTAAAGAGTCAACTTAAAATATTACTAGAAGAAAATAAAATTAGCCAAATATTGTACGATAAGTTAACGTCGAATCAGAAATTTGAATTGGAACCTGATGATATTGATGACATAAATAAGCTGAATGAAGAGAAACTTAAAGAAATTCTACTTAGATGTAAAATTGGTAAGTACTTTGATGTAATTTACACTTAATTAACATATGATGCCGCAAACCGATACACATAAAATATGTACTGACTAATATCTTACCAACTAATTTCCTTAGAGCGAAACAGCAATTAATGTTAATATAAACCAAACTAACTAATATTATTTTCTCTTACAGTTGATTTAACAAAGGAGGTCACTCTTGACCAAGATACAACTAAAGAGGCAGCTATTCCAGTTTCCATAGAAGATGTAAAGGATAGTTTACAAGGATCCGATAAAACCGATAAAGTTGAAAAAGACACTCAAATAGTAAATACGAAGCAAGCAGAAACAAAAGATGCTTCTACAGGCAAAGAAATTGTAATTAAACCGGAAAAGAAAACGTGGAATGAAATTACCGCAGACTTATGGACGAATTTGCCATTCCTTAGGTCGGGCGGGAAAAAGATAGACATAGGTAAAATACATTGGAGAGACAGAGAGGCCTTGCAGTTTATGCGAGGGATAATGGATGAATGCACGCACTTGAGCAACTTTTCGATCCCTTATGATACATCTTTGATCATTGGTAAGTTCGTTATTCTCAATACTATTTTATGCGACTCTATTTAACCTTTTTTACACTTAAGTATTAGTTTATTATACATTAATCAACCTTTCCATGCTTGTTGGACTTATGTCTACAATAGTTGATGATATTTAAATTATGGGCCTTTTGAATGTAGTTCTAGAGTCAAAAGTCTTGTGTCAAGTTTTTTCTGGAAGTACGTGTTTGTAAACATCATTACAATTATGTAACGTCGAATCATTTACAGCCGTTTGTGCCAAGCACGACGCGTACGTGCCTCGCGACGACGTCGGCACGTTAGAGGAGATCTGGCCCGGCGCTGAGGTGCGCTACGTGGACGCGGGACACGTGTCCGCCTACATCCTGCACCAGTCCGTCTTCAGGTACACACACACCACACTGCAGGAGATCTGACCGGCCCGAGGTGCGCTACGTGGACGCGGGACACGTGTCCGCCTACATCCTGCACCAGTCCGTCTTCAGGTACACACCACCAGAGGTAGAAGAACTTCTTTGAAGTGAATAACAGATGTGTTGCTACTCCTGAGGGTTAAGCTGTCGCCTCATAGTCAACCGGCAAAAAAATTGCCACTAGTTCTCGGTCGATTTTACAAAAAAATACAAAATATTTTATTTTCAGAAATTATCACTAGGTTTTACATAATCTCACTAATTAAAGAGGAATATTAACATCGCTTTCAAACTAATTTCCTATTTTTTTTCTTTCTTCAGATCGTGCATAAAGGAAGCATTCGAGCGATCAAAGAAAAAATGGAAGGACGGCAAGCATATCGATTGACGATTACTTAAACACTATTAATAGTCAAATAATGTAACCACATCCAAAAATGTAATTGTTAATGTTATCGTGATACAGTCGTTCCTTCAAAAATGTTAGTGTTGGGACACTTTGCCTATGTCTTGGTGCTGTGAATTATTTAGCAATGATTTCATTGCTTTGTGGGCACTCTACATATTTTGGAGGGAGTAGTTTATGTCACTATCTTTAAAGTCATTAAACATTATTTGCGTAAAAGACAAACACTAAATAAATAATGAGTTGTTTTGTTTTTTTAAAAGCGCAAATATATTACCTATGAGCTTAAAAATGAGATATAGGTACTAAATCTGCTGAGAGAACTTTGTTCATCAATCAACTGTAGATTTTATAAATACAATTACATGAATAATAGCAAGCAATACATCTATACATATAGTCATATATGAAATAACTCAATAACAATACATATTTGTAATCACACCACATTCATGTTTCCTAACAATTCCTAAAGCCAACCGCGACTTTTGTGCATAATTCGGTTCTTTCCTCCTTTTTACTTGACCTTGTCCATTTTTGCTATAAAAATTGTTAAGGACCAGCAGTAAATGTTTATTGCAAAATCTCGACATCCTATAAGAACATTTTAAATATTTTTCACGTCCATTATGAAATTATAATAAACTATATATTTTAAATTTGAAAAAAACCGCTATTACTGTGGTGTTCTTTCAAGATAGCAGTAAAGTAACTATCACGTTTTTACTTAGCTCAAACATTATTAACACAAAAGCAATAACAAAATGTTGTTTGTTTAATTATTTTTACCTTTATGTACAAATCCTTAGAGATAGAAATGTTTTATCATAGTAGTTAGTATTTTGAATGTTATAGAATAGTTATTGTTGAATATATACCAAGTGTGTCATTTAGTTAACTTATTGAATTCTAGTTAGGTGTCTAGTCTTATGAAAATTTTAAGTTTTCTAAAAATTTTACAGTCATATAAACTGTATCAAAGAAATTAATGTATCTTAAGCAAAATTAGTATAAAATGGGATTATTTTTTTCAAAAAGTTTGAAACAATACGTACGTATATATAGCAATCCGAATATTTCTAAAGTTTAAAAGAGACACATTCATGCAGTTTATAATGTTCGTTGTTATTATGTTGCATAATTTTATTTTTGTGGCACAAAATTGATATGTTTATCATTACTATAGTTATAACACAGACCAACATTTCTGAAATTAAGAATTTCACTTCATATAAGAGATTAATGCTTTCCAATTTTTAATGTATTTAAAATAGCCGCTCGACGAAATATTTAAGTCGAGCAATTAAGAATGTTATATCCAATGAACAATAATATAGTTATTTATTATTATTGTTAGCATATCACCAAAAGTCCGCTAAAATAATTAAATTTTTGTAGACGAAATATAATATATTTTAGCGGACGACGGTATGTTAATAATTGAATTACCTTTTCAGTGTCGTTTTAACCCGAAATCTTAAATTTATATTTTTTTACCCTTAAAATTTGTTGACTACCGTTCTGGTAATATTTTATTGATTGTAAACTATAACATTAGCACATGTTCTAACACAGTTAATCTGCTATCGTAAATTCATAACATTACGTCTGAAATTATGTTTCAAGTAACTTTTATTCCTGTCCATGAGACAATATTAACCAGAGTGAAAATGTTTTTATAGATTCAATAGACAATTATAGGTTTTTATTAATCATCTTTTATCAACTCATCTTTGTATGTACACTTTGCAGAGTACCTGCATGGGCCTAGTTTTACGAAAATCTTTATTTTAAAACCGCATGTCCCTAGCATATCTGTAATTTTAGAAAAGGACAAGTAAATTTTTCACGACAAAATTATAGACGTGGAATTTCGTTCAATTCTACTTAGTGACATTACAATATTGATAAAAAAAACAATTATGAAATCCGTTAACGACAATTAAAAACGTATTTCATGACGACGAAATGAAAATTAGCTCTTAAAATTCGACGCATAATCATTGGATTTTAATGTGACTTACAATTTTCCTATAACTCTTGCACTTAAATTAATTAATTAAATTCAATTATCAAGCACATGAAACGCATATCACTGCGCATGAAAATTAAATTAGATATCCAAATGTTTTTCTTAAATTAGGCCCGACATATACCAGTACAAATCATTTATAAGGCACTTACAGAATCATTGTTTTAGTTCCACGCTTCTAGATATTTTATTGTATGTTTTGTGTAAATAGAATAAATATATATTATCTCTATTGAGATTGTGAAGTGTAAATTATATTTTTATAAATATATATATTTTCCTATTGCAAGTTTGTTTTTATTCAATCCTTATCCGCGTGCTTCCTTAATATAATGGTATTATATCAAGAAACAAGGTGAAAAGTGCTTAATTTTTTATGGGTTCAATTCAGATAACAGAAATAAAATAAAACCTTTATAAAAACAAAATACGTTTATTCTGACTCATCAAAACATATCCGCACGGCAGTCTCTAATAGCAAAGTAATCAGAACATGTATTTTCTGAAAAGAAAGAACAATGCGACAATAAGTGAAGGTTAATTTATAATGAAGTCGATTTCCGGCTCCGACTACAAGCTTCTGTTCGATAACGACTAGATTGCACTTATGTCACTGTACAATGGAAATCGGCTCCTTTATAAAGGCATTAAAACTAACTTTAATCACTGAGAATGAGTATTCATTATCCGTACAATATAATATTATTTAACTATTTTCCTTTAGTTCATCAAACGACATCGAGACTTCTATACAATACAATAAAATAATTATATGAACAGCGCCATCAATTTCGCTCTGAAGGAATAAAATTAGAGGAACACAGTAGGTGAACCCAGAATCCATTATTGATCCTATCAAAAGCATTATCATCCACAAGTTTGATAGTATATAACACAATTCATCCCAATTGATATTATGTGGGATTACACAGAATAACCTTAGAATTAATTATTTAACTTGAAATCTAAAACAGTAAATTAATTAAAATAGTATTTTTTAGTTAGTTGTTTTATTCTTAGTTATGGGAGAGATGAAAAGACATAGAAATCACTACCCAAAAACTCTTTTTTTTATATATTGTATAGTTTGTTTTCTATATTAAAAAAAAATCATGGTCATCAACTGTTTATTCCTCCATAAAATTATATTTCATACTCGTTCTCAGTAAATCTACACAATGATAAAACTGTCCATACAATCCATGTATACAATATGTACATAATGTGAGAGTTGCACACACCTATAGTGAATGTCGGTGAATCGTATCAGCTAACTTGAGATTACGCTTAGGTTAAACACAAAGTTGTCTTCACTGTAAGGGCGTTCCCACTATGTCGTAACGATTAATTTACCGTTGGACGACTGTCGTCTCTAGCTGTTCCCATTAAAACGATTGT
>DWPV01003570.1:0-14980 GCA_018251915.1 Urbanus proteus proteus | reverse complement strand
GGATTTTAATGCAGTTTTTTTTAATATATAGAGCGATTAAAGAGGAATGTTTATAAGTATGATAACATCAGTTTTTCTGTAGTATATTTAGTATCATCATTGCACCCGTGCAAAGCCGGGGCGGGTCGCTAGTTGAGTATAAAAGTCCCTAACTGTCGGAGTAGAAGATCAATTAATTTATGCAAAAAATGGGTCATATATTGACACATTTTTATAGCGTACTAACATGCCTATTCAACTAATATATAAATACTGTAGGTAATGAACTGCGTCACGTTACGATGCAAAACAATTTCCCCAATTAATTATGCATGCAATTTTAATCACTGAATGCGTGCAACAAAGCCGATAGTGGCGTGTACGTAACCACGTTCAAGTACCCTCGGGATTAATATACAAATTGGATTCTGGAACACCCAAACAATACAATACACGTATTGGAAATTGGTAAATGGTCTGTAAGGGTTGTCTGACATATATCGTACAATTGACTTGAAGTCATAGTTGTCACGCGTTCGTTTTTCAAGTGTCATTTGGTCGCTTTTATTGATTGGCGCTCTTTGTGACATATATCGATATATGTATGCAAAATTGACTTAAATCAACTTTAAATTATCATAGTTGTCAGGTTTTCGTTTTGCAAATGTGTGCTTTAATCGCGTTTATGATAAAAGATCCACTTAACATGGTCATTTTAAATTATTTGAATAGGTTACACTGATTATATTTTCACGAATTATCACACATTCACTTAAGTATATGTTTTTTTAGATTTGGAGGAGGGTAGTGAAAGGGGGGAGATAGGGTTTACCTATTTCAGAAATTTTAAAACCCTTTAAGGTCACGGATGGGATTATGTGTTTTTGGAAGAGCTTCAAAGGTGGTAGAGCCTTTTGTGGTGCGACTCCGGCGGCACCACGTGTATTTCTGCCTTATAAAAGCAGTATAGCGCTGCCGTGTTCTGGTTTGAAGCGCGTGGTTAGGGAGACATACTTGTCCGAGATGTTCCAACTTAGTCCTCAGGGGTAACGACGCATCTGCGGCCAACCTCAGGTAGCACTATGATCTTATCTGGGGTTGATTATAGATATCCATTGGCGGCTGTGTCCACTTATGATCTGGTGAGTTACATGCTCATTTGCTACTTATAGCATATAAAAAGTTTGTATTCTATACCTGTAACAGACATTAAATTTTGACATTTTAAATACGTAGAGTAAAGTGAAATATCCCAAGATATTTCGTAATTTTTGGGATATTTTCCTCATACTCATATAGTTTTTAATGGAAATACGTTTTGTCTATGCGCAGGAAAAGCTATAGGTTAAAAGCTACAGAGAGGACGTGACGCGTGAATGATGTTGTTTGTGCTCAATTCACAGGAAACGCTTTCACTGACCGGCCGTTGATTCAGCTACGTTAACCTGTGACGCGCTAACGTTACAAAACTGAAATATTTTGTGAAAAATTCAACATTCATTTACAATTCAGTTCACAGTTTTGAATTATAGAAATAGAAAATAATAGAATAAATTACATTTTTCGTTTCAAGAAAATTATAAGGCAAAATATTAAATATCAAAATTGTTCAAGTGAAATTTTTAAAGGTTCACTAGTATTAATTACAATTTTATAAGGTGATAAATAATTACGCTAATATTTTTAGATTATACACAAATTATTTGTAATATCATAATTGGTTTATCTGTTACAGAAGAAAATCATTTTAAGAACCTTATTTGCGTAATGTTAAATGTAAGACTGTAAGTAAATGGTAAGGCTGTAAGTCAACATTGTTACAAGTAAGCCGTTATAAGTTTCCACCGGATTATACAACCGAATAGCAATATTCCCTTAAATGGCACATCGTGGCTTACACAAAGCGTACCTTGATTCATTCATTAGCAATACAGATTACAGTGCTGTGAAGGATGGCTTAGCTGGCTGTAACGAACATTTGTTATATCGTCTGCGGCGTGGCTAAGGACGGCTTAGTATGACATGACGTTTTATCAAGCCTAGTCATTATAAATTCAGTTTGATATTACGGATCGATATAAAAGATATTTTCAACGTTTTTATATGTGTAAAATTATTTTCATTATCAATAAAATGTATAAACATTAACTTAAATAACATAACTACTTTTCAATTTAGTAAAACATCAATTGTTATAAAGTCTATGTTATGGAAAACTAAATAAATTATGATTTCATTTTATTCAAATGTCTTTATATAATTATTATTGAATTAAGTTTATTAAAGTAATCCCATAAAATAATGGTTGTTACAAAAACTACAAACTTTTTGGACTGTCTACTTATTATTATTTTCCTCCAAACAAAACTATATTACTTATTGGCAAAAAACAAAACAGAGTTTTTAAGTAACGTATACAAATATTTCATGCGTATGATACAATATTTCAGGTACAAAACGCTATATTTCAATTCATTTATCAAAGGTAAAGCGCCAAAGCGACTTAAAAAAAAATTCACTCATAAATAAAATTCCTAGAAACGTTTTCCGACAAAGCACAAACTATACATTAACTGTTTGACATCGTAATTTGACAAACCACACAGGGAATTCATAGTGTCTTTTAACGTTAAACCTTGAAAACGTCATAAGTTCATTAGAAAATCGATCGACAGTACCTCCCTGTCAGGGTCTAGGCTGATTTATTCATAGCTGCTTTTTCTACAATCGTCATAAACCGACAACCATCAATTAAAATGGTAAGGACAGAATTTTTACTGCCTTTAAATTGTATTAAATTTTTCAATTACAGTATTGTTAAAGATAAATATTGTCACTTGTCATCAATCATTTAATGTCAGTATTGTTAAAGATATATGATTGAAGTAGCAAACGGGCATACTATCAACCTGATGGTAAGTGGCCCCTGTCGCCCATGGACATCTGTAATCAACCCCAGATAAGATCAAGGTCCTACCTGTGATTGATCACAGATGCGTTGCTACCCCCGAGGACTAAGTTGGAAAGCCTCGGATAAGTATGTCTCCCTTAACACACCCTTCAGACCAGAACATAGCAGCGCTACACTCCTGTTATAAGGCAGAAATAGGTGTGGTGGTGGCCTTTGGTGACCTTTAATATTATAATGTTTTCTGTTCCAGGGGCAAGGTGATGGTGTAAATATATTACTTTAATAAAGAGTTTTTTCTGTTAATTGTCCTATTTAATAAGGGTAAGTATTGATTTAATCAATTAGGTACATACATATCGTTAAATATTATACAAAATACAACTGTATTAGCTCCAAATTAAGCAGCAAGTCTGAAATCAATATAGAGATTTTTAACAATTTGTTTTTCATATTTAATATTTAAAACAAAGAATTTTATTTATGAAAAACATTTACCTTTTAATCGATTTTGAAAGAGTAATAAATTATAATAACCCCTTATATGTACTTGTATATGCACACTACAAATATACACGAAAAAGTTACTTGCTTAGATGGAACCTGGAACCTTGTATCGGAAAAAGAAACGGTATAATTTACTAGCTTTTTCCCGCGGCTTCGCACGCATTAAATTACACATAAACTTTCTTCTTGAATGAATTTATCTAATAAAAAAATCACGTCAAAATCCGTTGTGTAGTTTTAAAGATCCAAGCATACACACACTACATAGTATAAAACAAAGTCGCTTTCCGCTGTATATAGGGACAGACAGCGGAAAGCGACTTTGTTTTATATTATTTGGTGAAGATACCAAGATCTTGATCGTACTTCTTAACTAAAACCTTGGATTTAACTACCAATGACCTTACAATTTGCCCTTTCATGCAAAATTCATAGGCTAATTTATGCTAATTCCATTGATTACCAACCCTTCAAAGTAGCACGTACTGTGTAGGAGGGCACCTACGTCATACAATAGTCAGTAATGATAGACAATTAGCATACGCCATTAAATATTAAAGTAACGTTCGGTTCAATCAATCGGTTCACTATTTCTTTTAAGACATAGTCTTTATCCTCAACCCATATGAGTGTTTTTATATGATCGAAGTAGCAAACGAGCATGCAGTCCACCTGATGGTAGGTGGCAACTGCCGCCCATGGACATCTGTAATCAACCCTATGTAAGATCAATATCCTACCTGAGGTTGACCACAGATGCGTTGCTACCCCTCAGCATTGAGCTGGAACGCTTCGGATAGTATATCTCCCTAACCACACCCTTCAGACCAGAACACAACAGTGCATAACACTGCTGTTTGAGGACTGAGCTGGAACGCCTCGGATAAGTATATCTCCCTAACCCCACCCTTTAGACCAGAACACAGCAGTGCTTATCACTGCTGTTATAAGAAATAGGTTTGGCGGTGGTGGCGCCGGAGTCGAACTACATAGAGTTCTACACACCTTCAAAATTCCTCGATCTAGTTAGTGACAAAAAACATCTGCATTGGGTATCTATCCCCATGGAGAATTTTTTTTCGTGGGCGGTGTCGAGCAATTAATATAACCAAGCCTTAGGGAGTGGGTAGGTATTACAATTTCATCAATCTCGTTATTGCTGCCACTTATATTCAATTATTTCGGTAAGATATTTATAACGTGATATTGATCGCTGTTTAAAACTGCTTTACATTTTGTTGTCATTACAGATTTTGACGACACGTCTGTCTATTTCAATGATACTGTTTTAAATAATACATATACTAAGCAATCAAAATAAGAATAGGAACGAAAATTACCTTGAACTGTAATGTTTTAAGGTATTAATGTAAGGTTTGCAAAATAAGTAATTAACTGAAATTATTTCTACAATTAAAAAACATACCTACACGTAAAAATACATACTTTGTTTTTTGCAAACCTTCCTATTCAGATAGAACTTTTCAGTTGAAGGTCGTTTTCGTTCCTATTCTGGTTTTGATCGCATTATACTGCTGTGGGTAGATATAGCGGAGAATACACACAATATAATATTACTGGACACTCACACTCCTTAGTGTGAATTGTTACTCAGCACTTGAATATTGAATTAAATTTATACATATAAATGAGTTAAAGAAACACTATTTTTCATGAGTCATTTCATTGTTTGTGTGGAATGGCAAATGTTTCGGACTTTGGAGCCGTATGTTTTATGTAACCAGGACTTCAGTGATTCGTGGCGTATGCTAATGAGCTGATCGTGAGGCAATAGCGAATAATGATTAGTGGGTAGTAGGTACTTCTAAACTGTGACGTTATTGTGTTTGTCATTCATATTCCCTGATAATAATTATAATACCTCCAGTCATCAGGCTTCGAGGCAAACTTCTGGACAGAGTCCTCCCCTAAGGGGGCTTTGCCAATGGTCATCGCGCTTGATATGCGTGGTGATATGGTGGTGATGGTGACCGCTGTGGGCTGTCAATTGTGATGTTAGAGAGTCAAACTTATACAATAAATTGTTCGAATAAGATCATTGGGATTATTCCGACAAGATAAGTTCTTAGCAATATTTTTTTTAAATATGGGACTAATTGATTGATCGCTTCTAAATATTAACATGATCTTGTTATAATTATTATCGTTATGATTGGGTAATTGTCGCTATATCATCAAGACTTATTTTTACGTTAAAAACATTACAGAAAAAAACGATTTTAGAGAAATTTGATCGTATTTATTTTCCACATACGTACTCTAATACGCAATATGAATCTATATTTTAAAATTATTTTTGTTTCTTTAGCATTAAGAGTATCTTTCGTAATGGTAACACGCCACTTACTAAGAGCAAGTAGCAACATAATCCTCTTCATAACATACGCTTGGCATAGTCTGTTATCGTACCAACCCACACAGACACGAGCGAATACATGCACCGTGACCCGGCCAGTCCATTCTAGAAGCTCCATTGATGTTTCGCATCGCGGTTTCATTGATGAAACTACTTATTGTACGAACTCGTGTCAAAGTGTGCTGTTGACGGAAGACGGTCGATCCTCTTATCGATAATACAATGTCGCTATAGTACGCGTTTTGTTAATATTTCCTTTATTTTTCGAGTCTTAGTCGCTATCTACATCTGCGTGTTGGTAGTAAATTTATAACGAAATCTCACGAGGAAAATGAAATGATAATTTGAGTAAACAAAATATGGAATTTATTCCACGAACACTCATTGACGCAACATGGTATAGTATGCTTCCAAATCAGTTTTTTCTATCTTATAACAGCCCACTAAATTTCACGGCTAAACCCAACGGTTTGGCCGTGAAGACGAGACGAACAGACAGACTTTCGCATTTATAATTGATGAAATATTCATACCAAAAAAATAATAATAAAAAAAGAGATTAATTAATGCCCTGTTCTGATTATAGAAGTCTCAAGTGACGTAGGATTCTAAGGTTAGCCGGAGTACATTACAGATATCCATGCTACTTCAATACTATACCCAACGTAAGGTTAATTGGAGAATTTCGTTGCTCGGGGTGATACTGTACGAGCCAAATTTCATATCAATTGGGCGCTTCCAATAATGTATGATGGTGTTAATTAAAAAAACACACACAAATTAGATTAAAATGTCAATCAAATTATTTTACCCCAGCAACGATATTATCAAAACTTACTTTTTCAAATGAGAGATACAGCTATGTAGATTTGATGCGATTAAAAAGTCTTGCGAGTGTTTTATATTTAAGCACGTTGTCTGTCTCTTATGTAACAATTGTGACATTACAGAACAACAAAGTTTAGGTTTTATTATCGGTATATAGCTCCAACTTGCAGCAACGTTATCATTAGGTAATATTTTATTCGGCATAGCTACTTGAAAGTATCGCACTGTTAAATACTATACCATACCATAATATAAAAATAGATTTCTGGAGATATTGCATAACATAATTTGAAAGGCATCATCCTCATAAATATGGCCCACACCGCCCTATGAACTAATCAAATTTATTGCTTATTTCATTATAATCAAATTGCTCATACATATTAATGCATTACGCGGTTTTCAAATGACTCTCCGATTATCTTTGCGTCCAACATTGTAGCTTACCTTGAATCTCGGAAGTCTTTTCCTTCCTGTTAACAATTTTTTTGTCTTCGAAGCACCCCGGGTACGATTGGGGGAGAGGGGGGGGGGGGGGGGGGGGGGGGGGGAGATAAAGAGGGGTATGACCCAGTTCATTGCTTGCACAACCTGATCCATTTTCCCGGTGACGTCAAACCTCCATTGAACCCCGGGAAACTGAATCGTGGCTCGAAGTAGGTCGGCCTGAATGAAGTGAGGTCTACATTCATATAGCCATGGGCTATATTTAGAACCGGCAAACTTGGAATGCAGCCTATTTTGTGCGAACTTCCGCGATGATAATGTAATTCGACCGGACAAGGCTTCGTTAAATTCATTCATTCGGTCTTATTACACCGGATTCAGGAGGAAAATTTTGTTTAATTTAATAGGGATTTGGAAATTATTAGTATGATGGAAATGAACTTTTTAGATTTTATCACATTATGTATAGGTACCTAGTTCTTAAATGTTTAATGTTTACCTTAGGCTTATGACTTCGAACATGTTTGAGTGGTTAGCTGACAGGTATTATATTAAACATTTATTGGCGCATAGAGCCGCATAGTTCATTGATACATTCCATTACAGACATTAACAGTACCTTCTTATATTTTATCTTTGAAAGGATTTTTATATAAATGTTTTAATATTAATAAAGTTGAAGACATTAACGTAGGTCGTACCTACTGTTGTGATCTAATGTGTGTGGTAATGCAGTTATTCACTTCGCAATTTGCATATGATTGATTTTAATCTAATTGTAGAGGTATCAACGTATTTTTATAGACCTTAATGATTCGATGGCTAACTAGCTCAAAAGCTAGCTAATTGGCTACCTGTCTGATTATTGGCTAATTAATAGGTCATTTTTCTCTGAGAAAATAATATAATATTGTACTATAACCACTTATCGTCAGTGGATCTTACGATCGATCGATCGTCCAGCGCTTCTTAAAACACAAAATCATAGACATTATGTGCCCATATAACTTCACACGTGTATAAGAATTCCACTTCCCATGACTCATTCAATCGTTTTGTTGCAGATATCTCGCGCGAGTATCGACGCGTGCAAGGACTACTTCCGCGATGACCTCATCAAGACCGACTGGCAACTGATGGTGGAACTGAAGAAGCTCTTCCAGATCCTTTAACAACTTAGCGACGAACGCTGGGTTAAGATCGTGTCTCTGTGGCGTTTTTGTAATGTAGAGAAAAGTTGCAATGTTGGTCCGATGGAATGCACCCTTAATGGTAATTTGTATTGATTTCTCCGTGATTGATTGATTGTTTCGTGTATTATAAGTATCTTGTCATAATTCAGGCGTCTGTTTATTATGATTTGGTTCGTGTATCTGATGAAATCGTATGAGTATTAGTAGGGTACTAGTCGTATGAGTAGGTGTGATATGAACACTTTTCGTTTGTTAAATGAAAGTTAAATGAGGTGAGAATATCTAATTGTTGGAAGCATATATGACAACCTAATAACTGAAATAAAAACTCCGCAAAGGCAACACAAGATGATAGAATTTGTTTCAGAGTCAATAAACGGAGAAAATAAGGGAGAATAAAAAATGTATGTATGTGGATTGTATATGTTACAAAAACGTCGCTCGGATATAGTATTTAGTGAAGCCATTTTTATTCGCTTTTTTGTAAAGGTCTCGTCCTAATAAGCAATCGTAGGTGCGGAAATGTATATTGAATTTCGGTGTGTCCTGTCTGTCTGTCGTTTCCATCTAACTTTGTTCCGTTGTATAATAGAATCTCATTACTATCTTTTAGCTCCGAGATTATTTTTTAACACTTCATCAGTAACTTGTATTAAATTCCAGTTTGAATATTTTTTGTATACAATTTACTTTTAATGCTGCCATAAGGTGCGTTTATATTGGTGCTGGGTTTCTGCTAGTATCTGAACTTTGTAAAGTTATGTAACTTGTGTTTCATTTTTAATAGGTAACAGATACAAAATCAGTATACCTTTATACGTATTTAGTTATCAGTAAATTTTTTGAGACGCGTTTTCGAACGCCATAAGTAACAACCTATTAGTTAAAAATAGGTCATGCATTCTTTTTAA
This sequence comes from Urbanus proteus proteus, assembly GCA_018251915.1. Classification (NCBI taxonomy): domain Eukaryota; kingdom Metazoa; phylum Arthropoda; class Insecta; order Lepidoptera; family Hesperiidae; genus Urbanus; species Urbanus proteus. Next base: position 5,830 of record DWPV01003570.1, on the reverse strand, counting down.
GGTGTCGCGACCTAAACTTTGAGAAACACTGATTTTATACTTATATCGTCATATACTAGCAGGAATTTAGCGCTTAATGTAGCATCGAAATAGTGAAATTGGACAGAGTGTAGTTTTCCTTCGTCGTCAGTTAGCCAATATTGAAATGACGCATTGTACATAGTCCATTGTAAACTTTATTTATTAAATATGGCGGTTATCCCTCAACCTTTAGTATCTTTGTTTGGACTAATTACGAAAAGTACTATTTGGGAACTGTTAATTAGTAAAGAGATTTAAATTCATGTAAATATTCGTATGAATTATTTCCTATATATTTTATGTAAATGTATATAAGTGAAGCGCAAAGTAAATTATAACTATTTAATATCTGGTAGTGCAATAAACGATCTCGCGTCGCGTCTGATTGAATGTTTAAAAGTATAAAACGCTTCCTGATTGTAGGCTATATATATAAAAAGCAGAATACACAAACACCCAGACACTGTAAAGACACCTTAGTACTTCTATTAGATATTTGTCTGACCGGGAATCAAACCCGGAACCCACTGCCGCCAGATAAGTATGGTGACTGTTGCGCCACGCGGTTCGTCAGAAAATGTTCATGTATTTATTATACATAGCATTTTCTAATAAAAAGTCTTTTTAACTATTAGAAGTTTTCATTTCAAAGTGTAAGGAAAATTTACTGAATGAAAGTATTGATTTTTTTTTTGTAAAATTGATTTGAAATAGGCGAGATGAGTCCACGGTGAAGATACGAAAGGTTGTATTTTTTATGTAGGTATTATCCCTTTTTGAAATGCTTTGTATTATATAGATGGAATCGGACATATTCTTATATTGAAGAAATTTTATTAAATTACGAAAATATGTGACTTTGTTTTTCATTTTCCCTACCTAACCCTTTATAAATAAACCTTGTAGGTAATTGTAAAGTGAAGTGTGTAAAAAAATGTGAAGTTATAAACTTAGCTTAAAGATTAAGTTACATAACTACCTTTAAGTTAGCAGTGTTGAAGTGCTTTAATGTGGTATGGGTGCGGAAAAGCAGTGGAGAGATGCGCTAATGTTGCGACATACGGTGACGAGGGAGTGGCGGGATGAGGAGAGAAGCGGTAGTTGACGTTGTCATAACTATGATTACTTGAAAAAGGATTAGATGGACATAAAAAAATCCTATGAAGTAACTCTTATTTGTTGAATAAAATACAGCTTTGTATATTACAATATGAAAGATAAAAGTCCCTTTAAAAAAAATAAACATTTAGTTACCACACATTTTTTTAATATTGATATAAGTACCTACACAGGTTTAAATATTAGTCCTTTGAAGTGGCAATGCCGTTGCATCATGTAAAACCTGTTCATCATAGATCATACTGTCGTGGATGTACACTACAAACCATCAGAACTGCAAAATAATTTGCAGCTACAATCTTATAAACACTATACACTCAGCCCCACCGAAGGATTTTCTCCTTTGTCGTGGGATCCATAGACAGACGAATACATATGCACCCAACAGAAATCTAAATCAATCATTCTGATACCTGTCTAGCCGGGAATTGAACCCGAGACAGACTGCGTTTCAGGTCGGTTGGTGTCCGCTCCGTTAAAACAGCCTCGACTTGCTTCAAATTAAAAGCGGTGGAAACATCGAGAGAGGTAGTAGTAGCTCTACGCTTCAGTATCAAGAGACACCCAAATGCCAAATGAAAAATCTGATCAAAACAAAAAAAAAGTTGTTTTTTCATAATATGTAAGAAGCAAATGAACATGCAAGCCACCTGATGGTAAGTGGTCACTGCCGCTCATGGACATTTGTGATCAACTGCAGATAAAATCAAGAACTATACCTAAGGTTGGCCAAAATGCGTTGCCACACCTGAGGACTACGACGGAACGGCTCCGTTAAATATGAATTTCTGAACCATATTTATCCGTAAATACCTTAAGGTACGGTAAAAAGACATTACCGAGTATGTTTGTATCCTTTACCATATCCTTTAAACCAGAATATAGCAGCGCTTAACTGCACTGCTACTTATTAGGTAGAAATAGGTATGGCGCTGTTACCGACGGAGTCGAAGCATAAAGAGTTATATTGCCTTCAAACTCAAGTTATTTAATTTTAATTAAAATTTAAAAATAATACTCGAAAGCGAAAACTTGATGCAATTATCATTAGTTGTATTTATTTACTTAAATCTAAATATAATTTACTTTGAACTGATATCGTCGATCAATCAAAGGACGCTGAGAGTCCATCTCGCTCAATCAAGGACTAAGATTGGCAGCAATGGCAGCTGTAGAAAGCTGTAACAAAGTGTGTATCAGTTGCAGTGTAACAGTTGCAGTAGGTACTTACTCTTCGTGGAAGCTGGCTCTGTGCCTCATAGTTTCATAAGAATGCAATAGGTACATTAGGTACATGTCGGCCCTTGGTAGATACCTAACGAGTTAGCGGAAAGGCTAGAGTTATTTATTTTTTATAACGCAATTTTTTACTTATCTTGTTTTTTTTCTAAACTTTACATCTTATTAGTTACAAAGCTATTTAATAGTTTAGAAGGATTTTTAAGGATCTTGTGTGTAAGACAAAAATGACAAGACAAGATCCTACATAACGGCCTAGGCGAATAACACTGGTCAACAGTGGTTTTATTGCTCTAGATGTAAGAGTGGTTTTGAATTGTTCAAGGAATAACAAGTACTTTTTGAATCCAGTTTTTCTTAAATCTTGATATTCACATATCCAAAAATGGTATTAGATAGATAATAGGAAAAAGTGATATTAAATATTTTGATATTTAATTTTTTACGGAGAAACATGATGATATTATAATATCTTAATATTAAATGGAAGGTCGTAATTGTACAAGACAGGACATGGTGTCAGGTGTACCTATACCTACTGTAAAGTTGGATATTTTCACGACTCAATACTAATATTAGAGACTTGGTCCAATAAAAGTAGCGCGTCCTCAGATTTCGACAAATAACCTTAAATACTCAGGGTAGGAGAGTTCCTACTTATTTTGCGCTCACATAGTTAATGTACTCACATTAACTATGTGAGCGCAAAATAAGTGCGGAAGCATTTATTAAATATAAATCAAACGTTTGTCCATAAGTCATGTTTTGAAAACCCAATTAACTTATTTATTAAAAATGAATACAAACATCATAAAACTGTAGCCAATTGAGTATTTCTAATAATGTATTCGCTAACTGGGTGCTTAAAATGAGATAAATTCGCAGAGATATTCTGGGCAATAAACAAAAAAATTGTTGACCTGTGTAATCATTAACTACTGCCGCCGCCTGACAATAATTGAAATGTCGAAATCGAGGACTGGTCTTTTTAGATACTATAGGTAATAGTGCAGTTATAAGGATGTTTTACCCAATTAAAACGTTTGTCGGAAATAGTTATTGAAGGCTTACCAATGGCCTCCGATAGTAGAGTTGTCTGTAAAGTAGTTTAAAATTCTTTCCGGAAAAATCAGGAGGCTGTTCTACCACTTTTTGTGATTACCGAGTCATTTACGTTAAATATTTACTGACGTAGATACAGTGCCACTAAAGGCTAATGTATGGCCATCTCCCAGGACTTAGGTATTTGGAACGCCTTGTGAATTTGACTGACTCTGCATTCTTCAGAACGTAGCAATAGAGTAAGAAATTGTATAAAGCTTACGTTACCCTGATTAATTTCCCTAAATAATGTGTTCCCCAAAGTTGCGATTTGCATCGGTCATGATTTTTTTAACATGGCATTAAAATGAAAATAGCAACAAAATACTAACACTCATTCTTGATTGACAAATTTTACTGAAAATTTTTGTTAATATAGTGTAGGTACTTCAATTTTCAGCTGACTTGCAGGACCTGATTTGGACTTACAATCCGTTTTGACTCCGTTAATCTGAGCAGCATAGTTATTTAAAGGTGGCCAAATTCTCCATCCAATCTATCATTACATATGAAGCTTTAATTTGGTAAAAGAAAAGCTATATAAGCTAATACATCTGATAGAGCAGTAACTATATGGGTGTTGTATGTCATCAATAATGGCTTTCCGCAGTCGCATTCATTTCTCAAACCATCTTGGAAAACACCAATGCGGCTCGAGTTAGCTCGTTCTTTGGGAGGAGCGAGCTTGGTAGGTAACTCTATTTCCGAATTAATATATGTCATGTCCAATACTTTTAATTTATACTTTTTCACAGAACACCGTCAAAAAAATTACATTGTGAAAAAACGAAAATTGGGACCGTTTGACACATATTTGGGTCTCCTGCATAGTTTTTGACCGTGTTTCTGGATGCATTTGGGTCGGTTTCCATGGAAACGCGGTATGCGTGGGCGAGGGGGTTGGCATTTTCAGGGTCTAGGTCACGCCCCGGGGCCTGACGCGCTTGCGCGGGCTTCCGAGCCTCGGGACCAGCTCAAACCCCGTCGGACACTTCCTGGTGACAGACATCTGCCCGCGGTTCGGTCTTCAAGTGAGTCTAGAATTCTAGAAATTTCTCGTCAGTGTTAAAGTGCAAGTGAACTATCTCGATTACAAGTAAAGTGTTATCAGTACTGATCTTCAGTAAAAATATTTTCGAAGTAAAAAAAGTAAAACTGTGTTTTGGTGAATTTCACTTAACCGTTTTAGTAATTATTTTAAAGTTTTAAGTATTTTTATTTACCAGTGAACAATAGCGACACCGCTACAGGAATTGCCAGGTAAGTTTCAATTAAGTTCAATCAATTATCTCTTTACACCCAACTGTTCATTAGGTAACGTTTGTATCACTTCAACTAAGTAAATTAAAAAAATCGAGATAAATGCATTCTACATACCTACTGGACACGGATCTCGTTAAATACAGGTCAGTAGACTTCAGACTATATTACCTATTTTAGGATATCACGGAAAACTCTGTGGCATGTAGAATTGTGGCATATAGATTATTCTCTGGATATTTTTTATGCTAACATTCTAGGTAGAGACAGTTAATTTCACATAATGTTGAGATGCATCGCGCATCATTCATACGTCTTTTAAATTTAAAATTTAAAACACATATAACTAGTTAGCAAGCAAATAGAAGAAAATATATCTAAATATTTGTAGTAGTTACTATCTCATTTATTTAACAGGTTTAATAAGTATATAAGTTATTCAGTAAGTGTCCATTTATTAACAATATAATATTTGGAACTTTCCTATATTTTGTCACTTTTGTCCAGAATCGAATTAACCAGCAGCAACAGAAACTAAAAAAAACCGTGAGAGGTGCCGAAATTCAAAACCTTAATAATATTTGTCGTTTAATAATGGCTAATGACTAATTACGAATTAAATTAGCAGCGACGTTTTCAACGCAGATGTAACAAAAAAACAAACTAAATAGAAATTTAAAAAACAAACCATTTCGAAACCAAAAAAAACGTTTTTGTTAATAATAATAAAAAACAGAATAATTGGGTACTTATCAAATTTCGACTATACGTACTTTATAAAATGGAGGTAGGAAACGAGCATGCAGCCCACCTCATGGTATGTGGCCACTGCCGTTCATGGACACCTATGATCAAGCCCAAATCAGTGTCTTAACGGACCTTGGTCGCAATTGCATTGCTACCATTTAACAATAAGTTGCAACGCTTTGAAAACGGTATGTCTTATTACCACACTATCCGGACAAAAACACAGCAATGGTGATGTTATGAGGCAGAAATACGTGTGTAGCGGTGGTGCCTCCGAATTAGAACCTCAAAGTGTTCTATTATATTGCTTTAAATATTTTAGTACTAGGATGACCGAGCTTTG
>DWPV01003569.1:0-14980 GCA_018251915.1 Urbanus proteus proteus | reverse complement strand
AGTAAAACCAAGTCGCTTTCCGCTGTCTGTCCCTAGGTATGCTTAGATCTTTAAAACTGCCCAATGGATTTTGAAGTGGTTTTTTTAATAGATTACATATAAAGCTTTCTCTTGAATCACTCAAGAGGAATGTAATTGAATGCGTGAGAGGCCGCGGGGAAAAGCTGGTTTTAGAAATTAAATGATACTAAAATGAAACATTTTGTCAGAAATAGAATATTTCACTTAAATTAATCCAACATTTAGCAGATCAAGTTTAATTTCATTCGTGTACAAGCGCTCTTTTCTAGATGCCCGTAAGCATTTCAATTAGCACTCTTCGGACATTTACTGTAACTCAAAATTGTTGTATTTCTAGGGAATTAAACGTAATTAATTCTATTTTATTCTCTCAGTTCTTAAAATCTTTATGCCTAAGGACTCTAACGTTCGTTTCTTTCTCATTTGACCCTCAATTCATCTTGTTTTAACGGGCCACACGTAAGTATAGTTATCACAAACACCTATACGAAATGATCACCTAAACCCAGATTTTGGTTCATTATTATTATCTGGCTGATAGTCGAACTTATAATCGACTGAATACGATGATCTACTATGTCACGCAAATCACTATAAACCTAGTGATATATTGTTATGTGATCTACATTATGCATGTTAGGACTAATGTTTAAAAATCTGTTGCAAAATTTTAAATGAGAAAGAGACTAGTGAAATAAAATCCTGTACATAAAATCCATAGTACCTATTGACGATTTAAAATTTCTCCGCATCTATTTTTGCTACGTTTTAAATTGTTTTTACTTCGTTACTTCCTATAGCGAAAACAGTAAGTATTTCTCATAATGGGATAGTGTTTCTTAAACAACTTTTTGGGGGTGCTTAAATTAAAATTTGGTGATTAGCTTGAAAATTAATATTTACTGTGTAGTGTGGGTTTGTGCGGCGGCACTAACGGCTCCTATTACTGGTGCTTACAGAAATTATATTACCCTAGCATTGTGCACGTAGGAGTAATTAACTTTGTAAAGGTACATGATATACGGTTACACTGAAATTATGGTGCCTACCTTAACAGAACACAACAGTGCTTAAAACTAATTAACTATAGGTGTGACGACGGTCAAAATATTTGTAACAAAAATGATGTTAATATCTTAAATAAATTATTAATAATATTTATTGTTACATGCGTCTATTTTTAATTGAAGTACATTTTCTGCTGATAAATATTAATACGATAATACCGCCTTTTAAATTTTAATACCCAATTATGTTACTACACTCTATATCATTCTACTTCAAATCAATTATCTTTTCAAAATAAATTGAAATTCAATTCTCTCTCAATATAAATCCTTGCCCAGCACTGGGAAGATAACGGGTTTACGACAACATTTTATGTAATACTAGCTTTTGCCCGCGGCTTCGCACGCGTTAAATTACACATAAATCTTCCACTTCAGTCTATCTCTATCAATAAAAAAACGCATCAAAATCCGTTGCGAAGTTTTAAAGATTTAGGCATACATAGGGATATAGGGACAGAGAACGCGACTTTGTTTTATACTATACTAGCTGAGCTACTGAGCCCGCGGTTTCACCCGCGTTTAAAAAATCAAAAAGAATACATATTTTTATATATTTGTCAGGACATTAGGGCATTAAAACTAAATCGTACAAACTGAAACCTTTACTAGAGATCAATAATCCACAAAATAATTAAACTCAATAACAAATCAAATTAATAAAAATTAAATAGGCAGACAACGGTTCGACATGATGTGAAAATTATATCAGATTGACATTCTATTCCTTTTACAAGACCAAATCGTTCTCGGAGTTTCTATGCAGCCAGTTCTTGTTATAAACCTCCTCTGACAATATTTAAACATAGATGTCATTCTGCTGTCCCGCGACGGTGCGTGCATGCGCGTGAAGCGCGCGTTAATGGATTTTTCAAAAATTAAAGTAGCCTATGTTATGCCCTAGACCTCCAGCTATCTTCCAGTGTAAGTCCTGTCAAAATCGGCCCAGCCGTTTAGAAGATTATCTCAGCCAAACAGACAGATAGACAGACAGACAAAAAATGCATTGAGTAAAAAATTGTTATTTTGAAATCACAAACAGACACTTCAATTTTATTTATTTGTATAGATAGTGATTAATTCTTATACACACGGTACACGAGGTGCCCTTATAAACAGCGTTACAGCAAAGGGCAAACAACTGCAAGCTATTTGCTTTCAATTAACCAATATGCCCGCGGCTGTTTCCCTACTACCAAAGGATTTTACGCGCTACGTCATTTGCATTTGTACTGTTGACAGTAAACTAATGCGTTCTAACTAAGTACTTTCACTACCATTTTATAAGTATATATATCATCACATGTAATGTTAATAAAACATTTTATTTTAAGTTAAATCAAGGTAATTATACCCATTGGCTATATTGTAGAAGTTAAGTGTGATCTATAAACTTTTAATTATTCTAATAAATTGCGCTTTAAAGTGTTGTATTGTGTTGCGAATTACCGCTGTAGCAAAGGGAGTTCTTCCGCCAGGCTTGGTGATCATGCCTGAGAAGCGGCCACGCTCGGAACATCTTAGATCGCAGCTTGTATATATGCATGATGTTGAGAATGCTTCGATACCGTGATTCAGAATGCTCAGAAGCGGCGCATCTAGGTAGCGCCATCTCTTATGGATAAATCGCAACATCGCAAGGTATGTAATTAACTTTTATTTTTTTTAACCGACTTCAAAAAAGGAGGAGGTTCTCAATTCGGCTGTATTTTTTTGATTACTTTAACCTAATATATTAAAGAGAACTAGAAAATATATCAATAGACAATTTTTACTAATTTTAAGATATCAAACCAACACTCTAGTTTTAAAAGTTTACAATCTAGTTTTAAAAGTTTAAAAACTGGAATGATTAAAGAACTATCCAAAATGACTTAAACGAAGGAAGTTGGCGCAAATCGTTTTATAACTGGCGCCCACTAATTGCCGCCCGTAATTTGGGTCAGTATCAAGATAGTTCAAGTCGGTATTTAATATCTGGAACGATTGTGAAAAATGAACGAACTTCCACTTTAAAGATCTGATAGTGAACTTAAACTGTGGGTTATATCTACTAGTAATATTATTATCCTATTAGTAGGAGATGCCATCTAGGTTCGACCTTTACCGCAGTGTTAACCAGATGAAAGTTATATTTTAACAAAAAAAAAATATTTGTGACCGTGTAAAAATAGGGTTGCCGCAATAAAAGTGGTCAAGGCTATGATTAAATTAAATTTTAAAAAGTATTTATGATTACGATTAACCAAACGACTCATGGTCTAATCGAAAGTATTCAACATTTGCTATATGGAATTGATGAGTTGGATGTTTATATTTGACGACGTTTATGTTTGACGACCCGGATGGCGCAATGGTCAACACGCCGGACCGCTAATCTAAGGGTCCTGGGTTCGATTCCCAGCGAGGCGGAAATTTGAATGATGAGTTTAAATTTCCGTTCTTGGTCTGGGTGTGTCCTTGTCTTGTGTGTTGTCCATGGCACCCACGACACAGGAGAAAATCCTACTGTGGGGCTATGAGTGTGAAGCGTTATTTATTATTATTTATTATATATCTTAGTATTGTGTTGTATATTGGCAATCATCTAATTCGAAGAAACTTATCTGATTAAATAAACTCTGTAATCTTGTACCTATAAAATATTTTTGTTGTGGAGATCTAAGTAAACTCCCATCTTCCAATATTATTGTATCATTCGCTACGAAACCTTGTAAGGAGATTACGGCCAAGTCATATTTTCGTACGATATCTCTTAAATAAATAATAAAATATAATATAAGTATCTTATAAGTTTGAAGACATATCAAAATAGCAGTAGCTGATTTACCACCAGGAGCCACCCGCCCACCACCGGAGCCCAGGGCGGCAGATTCAACGGGCGGCAAATATCAAAATCTTGGATGACCGTTTTTGCCAAATTTCGGAGACTATTTTGACTTGACGAACTATTTCCACTAACTTTAGAGGCGGCAATAGATTGTGATTTTCTAATTCCGCATTCGTCTGTGCGGCTCAAAGCTAAAATATAGACATTCAGAGGTCGGCAGGGGCGGATAAATTACAATAACCTACGGGCGGCAAACGGCTACAGCAAATGTTAAATCCGCCACTAACCCTGGTAATATATTCAATATTACCAGTCTGATCGATATTACCTATTATCGATGTTAGTAAGCAAATTTTACATGTTTAACTACAAATTTAATTGGTTTCATGCAGCGTTATCACTCGATCCAATCAAACATATTTCGATCCAATCAAATATATTTCGATCCAATCCAGTAGTATTACTATAGGCGTATGTTTGAGATTTTACGGTTCCGCCATTGACTTTAAAATGTATTCATAGTTCATTTGATTTATTACTAATAAGTTTACTAGAAAAGAACAGCAACTAACTTATTCTTAAACTAGCTAATTTAAGTAATTTGATGTAAGAAAAATTACTTTCGATTTTAAATTGTAGATAATAACTTTTAATACAGCGCCACGTTAAGATACGTACTACGAATATATCTACATTCCCTTAAATTCCATTCCTAGTAATTTTGGTGCCAACTGAATTTAAACACAGCGAGCGAGAGTAAGATTATTATTGTATAACAGATTATAAGTTTGGATATCATGTCCCTTTGATCACCGATGCTTACTCAAGTCATGATCGAACATAGGAGAACATGGTCTGCTAATTGCTAACCAATACAATAGGCTCGTTTTAGCACCCCCTGAGGCACTTACCGATGCAACAAATGCGTTTATGCTAAACGGCCTTTTCGCAATAAAAGCCTTATTGAATGCAAGCCTAAAATTATTTTGTATAATCAGAAAAGGTATTGCACATAGCTTTTAACAAATCTAGCGGTTTCTGGCAGAAATAAAATACATAATAATATTTTATTTTAAGTCATTATAAGGCCGGTAATCTTCCACCTTATGAACATTTCCTTTAATAGACAATTATGATATATGAATGTATTTTACTCACGTAATAAAATTCCAAGATGAAGTCGGAAGAAGTCTTGCATGGATGCGAAATAAAACCTTGAAAGTATAGCATTGGTCCTCCGAGGAATAAATTGAAACGCCTTAGAAGTTTTCCGTATCCTTTTAAAACTGTTATCTCAATATAATTATGTAGAAGTGCGAATACAACTAAAATACTAAGGTACTTCTAACTCTTCTAACACTACTAATACTAATTTACTACATGTAATAGTACTATTTGTTATCATTGATGAATAGAACATTTTATACGTACATGGCGAATTTACTCAGAGTTTAAGGCGTTCTATGCAATCTAGAGTTTTGTAACGTATTCCTGTCACTTTTCCATTACATGTTGCTGTAATAAATAATTTTGCAGTATAAATAAGAAATAATAGAAAGCCGTTTAAATCAAAGTACAAACTATTCCCCGAAGAAGTCTTTCTCAATTGATTCCTTAGCCCAATAACTATATTTCAAAATAACCAACTCAATTTATTATAAGAAAGTGAGACACAATAAAATACCTACATTTTATTATATCTGTATTAATTAATCTTTTTCTCGGCATCCGAATCAACAAGTGACCGTAGTGGTTAACATCGGGATGCTGCGCTCTTTAATTTAATAAATCCACTTTCAATTTGTATTAATAGAAACAGTTTATTGAATTATTAGCTTTTAACCACTAATAGAATATGTGCTGAAATGTACGGTGTTTTATATATACTCTACATTAATTTTAGTTTAAATATATTTTAATAGTTAAGATATGGAAATAATACTTAATATTTTTTACGTTAATTTATAGAAGTGAAAATGATTAAGTAAGTAAAATTATTATCTATTGCATCTAACTATTTATGAATCTTGTAATAGACATATCAAGAAGCTATAAAGTAATTAAAAGGACAAGTGGTCGGATCCTAGTTCTTTCCCCGCCCAGACATCTGAATTATGTAAAGAATTTTGAGTACGAACGCCTATAAAACTAGAAAATATATTTTAAAAATGTGTGGTGACTTCCCACTATTTGTCAAGAGATGGCGCCACGAGTATTCTGAATCACGCCATCGAAGTATTCTCAATACGCTGCATATATACAAGCTCCGAACTGAGACTGTTGGAGCACGGCCGCTCCCCAGGCATGATCACCCAGCCTGGCGGGAGATCTCCCTTTGCCAAAATACCATATCTACCCGTCAAAATGTTGTATAGAAAATTGAATTTGTCTGCTACAATATGTTTGATGGCTAGATGTGAACTCAACTTAAGTTCCTATTTTTTTTGTTATATGACAAAAAAGATATCAGATGTTGCTTTAGCAAGCACAGATATAGAAATACACTGCCAAAATATTTTACGAATTATTAAACAAATATTTTTTCATAAATTTAATGTGTATCAAAATAAATCACCCTATATTATTATTATACTTCATAACAATGCTCTACCAGTGGTTGGAGACTCGACAGCCCGTGATGGTGGCAAGCCAAGCGGGAAGAAATCCAGCGAGCTGTCACACATACTGGGCACCAGCGACACTGTTCCCAGTGACGCACAACTTGATCTCATGACGTATGTACATCTATATACTATCTTCTTATACATGCTGATATTTAGTTGCAAATTTTTAATGTAGGTTGATTGCATTAATAAAAAAGTATATGTGTATTTATATTATATTTGACCGTCATTTTCATTGTATTTAAAGCAATTTTTATTCAAAGAAGTTTTTATTGTAATATTGTAAAAATAATAAATTGCAAAACTAAAGAGTAATATTTAAATATTTCCAAATCCATATTATAAATTAGGTATATTTTTTATGTATAACAATATTCGAATGTTTTTTATCCTTAGGATGGTAGACTCAGAGATGAGTGCGGGCCATAGAACTCCTAGGTTTGTTTGTTTATTTAATTATGAGTTAACAGCACACTCACGTTTATCCCACGGAGTCACTGCGGACGGGACTTTGTTAGCTACGATCACGCTTCGCTTCTCATGTCGCTAAACCCTGTTCCTGTCTCTGGGTGCGTTTGTAGTGAAGCTGATGTATGGTGGCAACCGATGCGACAAGTGTATATTATTTCTTTGAAAATTTATAACAATAGGATATTAATTATAACTGTTGCTATCGAGTTGTACCTATAACGGAAGAAATTTTTAAATACGAGCGTTAGTAATTAAAGAAAGAAGAGAAGTAAAATTATGTTTCTCATATGTTTTTTATTAGTGTATAGTAACTCTGTCAAGTCTTGTATGAGACGGTCTCAGAGACTCTTAATATTAAGCTCGAAGGCAATTGTTAAATGTAGATATAGAAACTAAATTTTCCGCATAAAATCAGTTTGTTGCAATATAAACCTGAACACTGATAATTTAGAAGAATTAATAAAAAATCTACGCCTAATGTGGAAATTTGACTGGGAGATGAATTTCTGCAAGTACTGCAGGTACCTTGTTGATCTCGATCAACATCCAATAAAATGTTTATGTAAGCCAAGATGCACCTAAATTCACTGACTCACTTTATGCAATGTCGCGTGTTTGCCACTATACCGGTTGTAGACACCGGCTTCTCTATAAACGCACCCTGCAATCTAACTGTGGGCTCCCTACGTCGATGTGGCAACGTCATTTCAATTTATTCACAAATTCACAAATATTTTACTATAATCTGTATTGTACTCACCCTGTCTTCACTATGGGTTTGTGTCACCTGTGAATAACTGTACATAAAATATGTTTGTCCACTCTCTCTCGGTGTTTGTTTATTTGTTAATAATGTGTTGTTCATTCTTCCCTCATCACTTGTTCACTTTTGTACTAACAGTAAAATTATGTGAAGTGGAATATTTGAAAGTGTAAACATAAATGTATAGTGCTAGAGATGTGTTAACGTTTGTCTGTATAGTCATTTCTTTGTGTAAATATTATGTAGCTTCTAAATGGTATTCCATTGTATTAATTTAACTTTGTTGTTTTGAAAAAATCTCAATAATTTATCATGGCACTAATATGCCGAGATCGTATTTGTGTCATTCATTAAAGAAAAGCTTTTAAACAACATGATCTCTTAATTAGATAGATCCTTCTTATATTTGCCTTAATAAGAAACACATAATATGACTTTTTTAATGAATATTCCAAAATTTCAATCAATCTGTTCCTTCAGAAAGCATCAAAAAATTATACAGAAAGCAGTTCAATCAACAAAAGAACCTTTTTCAGGGGTAGTGGCGGCGTAGGATCCACTCTGTTAGACTCCTCGCAGTCACTCTCGTCTCTGGCCCGGCGGGTTCTAGCCGAGATCTGCTCGGAGGAATGGGTTCTTCAGAAGTGTCTCCAGAACCCCGATGAGTTGTACCATCCTGATATGTTGTTAGATTCTATGCTGACTCCGAGACAAGCACAAAGGTAAGTCAATCGATGACGTGAAATAGATTTGAGACTAAAATTGTAAATAAAGCTGTTGCTATTTCAATACAATATCCTCACTTATGTCTTTTTAATTGAACAAAAACAATTTGATATATGTTTATAAGATAGGCCGTAGGTTACGCACGAAATTTTGATGTTGTATTTGTTTATGAGAATTTCAGGAAGAGACATTACCGATTCGCTATGTTCTAGGTTGTTACACATGATATGCTATCCGGATTCAGCGAGTCACACGCACCCAGACCTCGATCAAAAGACAATGATAACACGGCTGTTAGAGGTAAGAAGTTAATAATACCCAATAACACTTATTATACGAACCATGAAAGAAAGAGACAAAAGGAAATGGTACGTGGACTAATTAAGACGACTACCAGTATGGTGAGCTTGGCGCTCTAACGTCAATGCTTGCTAGTCATTGAGATACGAAAATATGGTTTGGGGGTTGTAAATATTTTGTAAAACTTCGTAAACGCGCCTTATGCATTTTTCACAATAGAAAACAAATAAAAATGCAGGTTTCTTAGTGGAAAGAATACGATTAGGTACTGATTTTTAAGGGTATGTTTGGCGACACCGGTTTCCATCCTAATCTGCTCCTATGACTTCTTTCTCTCCTATGACTTCTTTTCTCCTTTCACTTCTTTCTCTTTTCCGTGATAGGGACTCTGTCACGCAGTAGGTTTCTAGGTTGGATCTAAGCGAAGTCGAATTTTGAATTTAGATTTTTGTTTTGGGTATATATGTTTTTTCTATTTGTCGTATAGTATTGTATTACATTACATGCATTACATTTGTATACATGTGTTACAGAACCTGGAACAATGGTCGCTACGCATGTCATGGCTGGACCTGCAGCTGATGTACAACCAGTTCCAGAGCGGGTCGCCGGAGCTGGGCGCGTGGCTGGACACCGTCGCGCGCGCCGTCATCAACGTGTTCCAGCAGCCGGCGCCCCCGCCGCCCGACAAGGACAGGTGTGTTACTGCGTCAGGAGTGGCTGATGTATGGGGATACTCTCCGGATATCTCATATACTGCTGCATCGCTAGCATAAGGGCGGTGAGCAAGGAATTTCGAATCTCGAAGATACCCTCTTTGCCCGGGCCGTGCTCAGGTGGTAAATACGCTCCCAATCCTTAACATTCATACATAATAATACAAAATTAGTTAAAACATTTTAATATAATGTATGTAAGTGTAAACAAGTGGTAAGATGTATCATTCCCACTGTTTAGTGGGTGGTTTGGTACTTCATGTATTGATGCCGAGCTGACGGTCTTCATCCTGGTGGTCGGAGGTCGCCAAGCCGGGGAGCTACCGCTGTAGCGGCCGCCCCCCAGGTGGTCGATCGTGTATTCCAGTTCCCGAGCGGATCGCCGGAGCTGGGCGCATGGCTCGTCACGTCACCTTATGTATAATGTATACAGTAGACATGCAGTACTACTTATAATTATAGGTACTAATTTTGTTTTCTTGTAATAACGATGCGCAACTTTACCAGGACGGGCACGGAGCGCGGCGTGGTGAGCACCAGCAAGTGGTCGCAGTCGGTGTGGCTGGTGGCGCCGCTGGTGGCCAAGCTGCCCGCCGCCGTGCAGGGCCGCGTGCTCAAGCAGGCCGGCCAGGTAACGCGTATAAAATATACACCTTCGCTTATGGAATCTTGGCGGAGTCACTGCCGTGTACCCAGGTCCTTAAGCCTTACTTAATAACATTTACACAAATGTCTACAGTTTAACTCTACTATTGTTTTACATCATCGTCAACCCATTATCGTCCTACTGCTGGGCACGGGTTACCTGGGATTTAGGCCTTAGTCCACCGCGCTGGCCAAGTGCGAATTGGTAGACTTCACACACCATAGAGAACTTTTTTTAGGAACTCTCAGGTGTGCAGGTTTCCTCACGATGCTATCCTTCAAGCAAATGATAATAATTAATCTCTAATAAATCTGAGGTGCGTTGTTGATTGTTTCACATAAACAACACTTATTCGTTTATTAGATACTGGAAAACGGCTGGGGAGCGGGCTGCAGTGGTAACTGTTCGAGCGGCGGCGGCGGCGGTGGAGGCTCCCACAGGGACTGCAAGAGTCACCAAAGTCCTAGCTATAAAGGGTAAGTTTAGTGTTATTAAAATGAGTGTTATTGCATTTTAAGTATTTAAATGAAAAATATGCTTTGCTAAACTATTTATATTGTATAGGAAACTTCTAGATTGATTGACAGTTACAATGCAAAATTCTAATAGGTGAGTTAGGAAAATTTTGCCCAATAACAATGTATGTCAAAGAGACAATCGATTTATATTATAATAACACTTTCAACACTCATAGCCCCATAGTAGGATTTTCTCCTGTGTCGTGGGTACCATGGACACGCACATACACGAATTGATTAATACCCAGACCCAGAACAGAAATCTAAATTCATCATTTAGATGTCTGTCTCGCCGGGAATCGAACCCGGGACCCATTGCGCGTCAGACCGGTACGGCAACCTGTCCGCCACGCGGGTTGTCGTCATATTAAAATGCGTTTATCCGTTGTTCAGGTCAGCGGGCGGCGGTGGTGGCGGCAAGCGCGGCGTGAGCGGCGGCGGCTGCGCGTGCGGCGGCGCGGCGGCCGTGCGGCTCGCCAACGAGCCGCTGCTGTCGCTCGTGCTCACGTGTCTGCGCCACCAAGACGACCAGAAGGTACCTAATTTACGCTCCATATCATACTCTTACTCCACGATTAGGAGTTTTCCTGGGTACTACATACATTCAAAGAATAAATAAGCATCCAAACCCAGAATAGATAATAAAATTAATTATTCATGTATCTCTCTGGCAAACATTAGTCGAGCAACGTTAGCAAGTCGAGTTTTATTTAGTGTACACCCTTCATCGTTCAGACGTTTTTGGTTTTTTTTATTAGGGAATATTGAAATAAAGATCTCTTTTGTAAAATAAAGTATTGTCATTATTAAAATTGACTTGGAAACAACTGGCTCTACTATGATGGATCTGTGGAGCAAATTTCGTTAAAACTATTTTAAAAATAATCAAAGAATAATATGTTAGAGTGTCACTTCTTTATTTATATTGCTTTTTCCCCTACCAAAACGCCTAACAAAGTGTCACTTCAAAGTACAAAAGTATCATTAAATGCAGCGATATACTCCGTAGATGTACCCTGCGCATTCAAAAACTGCGTAGGCATACTTAAAAGATTTAACGACTATAATTGTCAAATTGGAGAAGTGTAATCTATGTAATTTATTCACTGTGTTCGTCACCCGACTGCAGCGGGTCGACCCGCAGTCTAGCGAAAGTAGCTGATCAAAAGGCAACTACAGGTTCGCGCGTCAGAAGTATGGAGCGGGCGCATCTACGGTTTATATCGCTGATTAAATGTCCATAAAACATAATATCAAAATCAAAATCATAATCAAAAATATTTTATTCAAAGTAGATTCTTTACAAGAATTCTTTTTGAACGTCAAGAGCTTTTTCTCTTCCACCACTTCGGAATGTGTTTAGTTATGAAGAAGCGGCGCAAGAAACTCCATAACACACATTCTTTTTAAAAAAATGTACATGTGTTACAATAATTGTAACTGACCCGAATCCCCCACCAGGAGGCGCTGCTGTCGTCCGTGCACACCCAACTCCAACACTACCTGACGCACGCGCGCGAGCACGAGCGCAGCGCGTGCGGCGGCGACGCGTGGGCGGAGGAGGCGGCGCCCGAGGCGCTGCAGCTGCGGTTCAGCCTCGCGGGCGGCATGTTCGACGCCATCCGCCGCTCGCACCAGCTCACCGCGGACTGGGCGCTATTGCTGACGCAACTGGTGGCGCATCAGCTGATCGACGCGTATAATAACAGGTGGGTGGGTTGAGTGGGGTAGTGACGGGTACGTAGGTGATGTGATAATGTTGGATAGGTCGCGTGGTGTTGCGTCGGGTAGCGAGATCACGTGATGTGACAATGTCAGATATTAATAAGATTCAAATTTGAAAATTAATTAATGTCATTTTTCTCCTTATTTTTCGTTTGTCTTTGAGTTTATCTGAGAGCAGTGACCCTACTAAATCAAGCAAAAAAATACCATGGTCTACCATCCTTTTCTCGATTACACTTTTCTTAGAGAATCGATAATATTTCAAAGTCCAAAGACGTATCTCTTCTAATGGAGCATATTCTTATATACACAGATACATAGGTTTATAATGTGGAATAAATATACTTCAGATTTTTATTAAACAACCTGGTCCATTATCTTCAACAAACTGCTTGCACCAAATACAAGGTGCTAAGATAACAATGAATTCAGTCACAAATGAGAGGATTATGCTAAGGTAGTAAATCTTACTTGATTACGACAACCATTCGCCATTCTCATTAGGTATTGGATGAGTTTTAGTGGTTTCCATTATCAACTAAAACTTGCAATTCACCGCCATTACAAGACGTTTACGGATCACCGCCTGGAGTGTGTTTGTGCTTCAACAATGGAATAAACTACACAGCAAGTCGTAAACTCATTCACCATTCAACACGTTCATTCGCGAAGCTTTGACTAAAACCTTAAGTTTCACATAAAGATGTGTTTGTACTCATTCATTGTGGTGTGCGGTGTGCTATTTGCTAGAACGGAGCGTACGGCGAGCGGACCATGTGTGTTCAAGGCGTGCGTATGTAAATTTGTTGATATCAAAAAGTCGTTTTTAAATTAAATTATATGATAAATAAACATGTGTACGTCTAACAAAAGTATTCTGTGTGTTACACACATATGCAATGCAATGTGAGTCCGGCTTAATGTAACATTATTTTGTAATAATTAAGACTGAATATAAACACACAGAATAATAGATGTTAAATAATTAGGAGTCTATTTATTTTATTTACACACATTTTAAAACTGTAAAATGTCAGATAAAATAAATTGCCACTGGTTGACTGGCAACATTAAACTGATTTAATAATATTTTAAGTCATTATAAGGAATGTATTAAATATCAACCACTTAACTTGTATATTACAAGTTCCGACTAAAATGAGTATATGAAGGCTACATTTTCAAGCACAAAATCAAACTTGCGTCCCACGTCGCCCGCGCCCGCACGCTCCATACACCAGCCATCAAAACTTGCTGTGTAGTCTGGGCTCAAGGACGGTTGTTACAATAAATTTATTTTAGTTTGTGTCGCAGCAACCTGTTCACGACATTGATCGACATGCTCGCCACACTCATACACTCGACGCTCGCTGACGGCGGCGACGACAACAATCGAAAACATTACCAGAATCTCATGAAGAAGCTCAAGAAGGAAATTGGGGATCGACACGGACCGTCCGTACAGAGCGTGCGGCAGCTACTGCCTCTCTCAAAGAACACCATCATTGAGGTATGCTGGTAACTTTTTTATTGCATTGTACGCACGTACATAGGTACGTATTTAGTTAAGTCTAAGCACGTTGATATCGGTGATGGCAACAACCGGAAACACTAGCAGCATCTTATCAAGAAGCTCATGGAGATTGGGGACCGACACGGTCCGTCGGTACAGAGCGTGCGACAGCTGCTGCCGCTATCTAAGAATACGATCATTGAGGTATGATGATAACTTTTGTATGGCACTGTACGCACGTATATAGGTACGTATTTAGTATAGTCCAAGCTCGTGGATATCGGTGATGGCAACAACCGGAAGCACTAGCAGCATCATTGAGGTATGATGATAACTTTTGTATAGCACTGTACGACATATATTGGTACGTACTTAATATGGTCCAAGCTCGTGGATGTCCGTGATAGCAACAACCGGAAATTACCAGAATCTCATGAAAAAGCTGACGGGTATCGGCGACCACCACAGACCGTCAGTACAGAGGGAAAGAACCCTATCATTGAGGTATGGTAGGTATAACTTTTGTATATCACTGTCTTTTTACGCACCTATATAAGTAAGTTAATATTGTGGAATGCGCTCGTGGACGTCGGTGGTGACTTATGGTCACTACACTAGCGCAGACACTACCAAAATTTTATAAACAAGCTGAAAAAGGAGATTAGCGACCAACTATTATTTTATAGAGCAGTCACTAACAAGCACAGAATAAAAGGACGGTTATTTTCTACGGATACAGTTTCAAAATGCTCGTAAGAACAAATGTAAGTAATCAGTAACCTGCATTTTTTAAAACAGTGTAATTTCTTGTAGCACAATACTTTTTAAATTACTTTTTTTGCATCTCTATTATTTTTTTATACTTTTTTAACCGTTGTGGGTATGTTTTTCTTTTCTCTTGCATATTGTTATTTGTTTTATTTCATTCGAGCAACTATTTATGCAAACTGGCATATTGAGATCGATATTAGCAGCATATAATTTTTTTTTTTTGCTAGTAATTACAATTTTAAGGTATTAATTTAGTTTTAACTTTATCTCTACTTTTAGGTAATAGCGT